>CACVCL010028914.1:82500-86335 GCA_902729485.2 Mus minutoides | reverse complement strand
CGCGGGCGGCTAGACAACGAGACACATAAAATAAAAAGAAATCGTCTTAAAAACATTGATTCTGAAGTGGAAATTTCTGGTTTGTTTGGAAACTCAGTTTTGTCATATGTTCTGTGGGGCAAACAGGTGGAAGTTTGTTTTGCTGAAGCAGACACATGAGAGATGCATGATGTTTAGAAGGAATATAAATGATCCCACAGATAGTGGGAGGAGGCTCTGGCATTGGTTCACCTTGCTCCACCTCACAAGTCTTCACTGATGATGCTCTAGCCTTGGTTTGCCTTGCATTGCTTATCTTGTTTGCTGTGACAATTTAGAGAATAACTCCCGAAAGCACATCTTGTGGGGCTGGTGAGATGGCTCAGCGGGTAAGAGCACCCGACTGCTCTTCCAAAGTTGATGAGTTCAAATCCCAGCAACCACATGGTGGCTTACAACCACCCGTAATGAGATCTGACGCCCTCCTCTGGTGCATCTGAAGTCAGCTATAGCGTACTTATGAATAATAATAATAATAATAATAATAATAATAATAATAATAATAAACGAATCCTTGGACTGGAGAGACCGACCGGAGCGAGCTGGGCCTACTGGAGCGAGTGGGATTGTCCGGAGTGGGAGCGAGCGGGGCCTAACAGGGGTGGGGCCTAACAGGGACGGAAGGAGTGAGCGGGGCTGGCAGGAACGAGCGGAGCCAGCCTGAGCGAGTGGGATCGACCGGAGCGAGCAGGGTTGACCGTAACAAGGGAAAAAAAAAAGAACATCTTGTGATGTTCCAGCAGCTTCTTGTCACTTCTGTGGACTCCGGCCATTTGGTGGAGCCTCATAGTTTCTTGTGGTCATATTTCATCCCAGTAACAGAAAAGTAATTAGTAGAGAATCCAAACTCAAGTATTCATGAACATAAAGACTTTGTTAACTGAGCTAGCCTCTGAAAAATAATAGAGTAGAAAAACCATTCTTTAATTTTAATTAACCTTTATTATGCTCTGGCTACATTATATCTAGTCTCATTATAGTCTATGCTTTATTGTTATAAACTCTTAAAATAGGTAGGTATGATGTTACACACTTGCGGGTCTAGCATTTAGGAGGTAGAAGCTGGTGGATTAGGAGTTCAAAGCTATGCATAACTACATAGTTGGTTGGAGATAAGCCCTTCCTTAGGTCCTATCTCACAAACAATTTTATCCTAAAACAGTTAAAAACTAAAGAAAATTCAAATGACAATTGAAGTTATTTCATATTAATATATGAGTGAATAATAACCAGATTCTTGAATGTCCACACATGAGAATATTACTTATTAATAAAGTGATATGTTAATACATACTATCAGTTGAACAAAATAGCCAGACACAATAAAGGGCACATTTTTTAAATTCCAAGTATATCAAGTCTTTGAACAGACAAAACTAGTCTATAGTTGTATAAATAAGGAGAGTGGTTCCTGTGGTAGTAGTGTGGGGTATAGAGTGGACTGATTACAAAAAATATCATGGAACTTTCGGGGTGATAATAATATGCCACACTGTGATAGAGTCATGCAAGCCTGAAGATGGATATATTTGGCAAAACTAATCAAGCTGTTCTCTTAAGTCAGTACATTTAATTGTATGCCTATTATTCTCAATAAAGTTGGCAAAATTGAAGTTATGTAAAACAAGGCAATCTTTAATTATGTATTTAACTGTATGTATGCTATTTAACCTAAAAGTTGTTAAATCATAAAATATATGAAAATCAAGGCTGTCTTTTAATTACTTCTGAAAATCCCAAGACTCTGATTGGCATCAAGACAAACACGAATCTTAAAATTCATCCAGGGAGTTTTTTCTTCTCATATTCTGTGTATTATCACTCAGACAAAGCCCATTGCCTTTGCTCACTACATACTGCGTTGTCTGTATTCATTATATGATATACTGTGTAAGATACTGAGCCTCAAAGAATGTATATCCTCTGAGGAAACATATGTGAAAGATGAATCTCAACATAATGCCTCAACATTAAATCATTAGAATGGGGCAAGATGCTGGACAGAAGAAAGGCAATGCTAGTGGAGAAGTCGGAAAAAAGCTTGCCAGAGCATCTTGTGATTAAGATCTTGAAATGATTAATAGTTTTTCTGGTGGAGAAGTTAAAGGGCAATTGCTGCTCTTTAGACAACCCGGGTTCAGTTCCCAGCACCTGTATCAGGTGGTCCACAGTTCCCTGCAACACCTTGTTCCAGTGCATCGGACATCCTTTCCTATGTGTGCAAAACCTTTGACCACAGAAAACTGCAAAGCTTTCAAAAACAGGAAAGTTTTGAGTTGGCTAGAGAGTGGGGTGGGTGAGGAAGAGGAAGGGCTATGGAGGTTAGCATGAAGGACCTTGATAATCAGCGTAGCAAACCATATCCATTTCCAGCATTTAAAAGGCGCGGTTATGGCTCAATTTTACATTATTTCCCTGATTGCTGTGCACCTCAGCTTTTATTTATTTATTATTTATTCTGCCTCCATTTCTAGCTTTTAGCAACAGTGTGTGAAACTGTCCCTGGAAAATTTTTATTTTTAAGTATAAAGATAATGTAAAAAAGAAACTATTTTAAAGGTGTCTGCATTAATGCAATCAAATATTGGCATGGGCCCCTTTGTTTACTTGTTTAAAATGTACGATGCATCTAACGATGTGGGAAGGTAGATGTGACAAGACAAGCATGACCCTAGCTGATCTACCTATATCATTAGAGCATTCTATATGTAACATATGTAAATAGAGATAACATGGAACCTTGAAATAGGAGAGCAGAGTTAAAGCTAGACAGAGAGGCTTTGGAATAATTTATAGAAGACCACACACACACTCCACTGAGCTTGCTTGAGCCTGTGATAACCTTTGGATGGTATTCTTCCCAGGGGAAATAAAGAAATCCACCAGCCAAGGCACACTGGAAACACTAACTACTGTTAGTGTGCACTAACTATTGGGTTTAGCGGTGATTTCTTGGTGCTGAAGTGTGCAGCTAAAGTTCTGGAGTCAGAAGGAGCAACAGAGGCTAGATGTTGAGCAGCAAAGGCCAGATGTTTTAAGATGTGTGTGTGTGTGTGTGTGTTTGTGTAGGCCAGATGTTTTAAGGTGTGTGTGTGTGTGAGAGAGAGAGAGAGAGAGAGAGAGAGAGAGAGAGAAGAAGGGATGGAGGGGGAAGACTGATAGAGACAGAGAAAGAGAGAGGTTTTTCTTTTAAGTTTGTTGTGGTTGTTGCTGTTGTTTTCATTAAAAGTATTCCAAACACTAAAAAGACTAAATATTGTGGCTTGCTAGTTACTGCATTCAATGTTTAATTCTAAATTGCGCTTTTCTCTGTATCTTATGTAAGCCTCAAAATAACATGACCAGGTGATTTCATCTACCGCGAAACTAAAGCTTTTTCTCTTGCCCTTCTTTGGAAATAAACTGGGTATTTTGAAGAAAGTTGTCCCCACCGGATTCCTACTGGAAGCAGGGGACTTCCATGTATGTCTGTGGCCTCCGGGGTGCTGCATATTGCTTAATTTACTGTCACAGGCCATTCAAGGCTCTCCCATTAGCCATTTTAATTTAAAGGTGTTAGGTTTGACAGGCAACATTGCTTGATAATGTAACAAAAGGGGCAGAGATCCGTACCTGGTTGTGGAAGGAGAGAGACTGTCTGTTTGGCCAGAGGCACGTGAAACGGGTGTGCAGTGTTTAGTGGTGGGCCAGAGTAGAGCCTTGTGAAATAGCACACCAGCACCTGCATCCCTGAAAGTGACCACCACATTCAGATTTCCTAAAGCCTGCACTGTTTCTGAGTGGGTAGAGGAAAAGT
>CACVCL010028914.1:0-80000 GCA_902729485.2 Mus minutoides | reverse complement strand
GTTAGGTTTTGCTCAGCATTCTATACAAATGGCATTGTATACACATCCGAATAAAACATACAGCAGGGAATTTAATTAGAGAAATGCAATTTGAAATAATTCTTTATTTTATAGTGAAATATTTACCATGCGTTTCAAATATGCACAATTCATCTGAATTGGTAATTCTGAAGGAAATCTTTAATCAAGTTCCACTGATCCTTAAATAAGCCGAGCACAGCAGTGATGTTTGGTACAGAGACAGTTCGTTGTTTTCACTAACTGTTGAGAGCCGTGGCCAAAACCAAAGAAAATAAACACATTCTTCGATGGTAGAAAGATTACTTTAAATTGAATATTGTCTATTGATGCTGAAAAATAAGAGGTTCACATGCACATCTCAAATTAAATTGATAGGAAGAGAAAAGGCATTCTGTAAAGTTATCATTGTATAAAACAGATAGAGTTTGCATTCTGTTTTCCATGAGTAGCATATGTTTTAAAATTCGTTTAGTAGACAGGAATAGTTTTCATCAGACCCCAAGAATGGACGTGGAAATCACGGGTGGCCTTCTGTGAGCCTTTCCACTATCCTACATACTACAGCAAAGATGTAAATATTAAATTTCTTTTTATAAAAATGAAATTTACACATCTTTATGAGGGTGTTCTAATTAGGTTTCTACTGCAGTGATAAAGACCATGACCTACAGCAAACTTGGGGAAGAAAGGATTTATTTGGGTTAAATGTTCTGGTCACAGTCTATCACTGAGGGAAGCCAAGGTAGGAACTCAACCAGGGGAGAGACCTGGAGATAGAACCGGAAGCAGACACAATGGAGAGATTATGCTTTCTGGCTTCCTTTACCAGATCCTGTTCAGCTACCTCCCAGGATCATCTACCTGGCCGGAGCCACCCACAGTAGGATTGGGCCCTCCCACATCAATCATCAATCCAGAAAGTCTTCCACAACCTTGCCTCCAATATGATGTTCCTCAGTTGAGGTTCTTTCTCAAAGGACTCCATTTTGGATCAACTTGACAATAACTCTAAACAGTCCAGAGGCGTAGTACGTTCCTATGAACAATGAGTGACTCTGGTTATATTCTGTTTTTAGCACACAAAGTTCTACCTGCACACAGTAGATACTCTAGAAGCATTTAAAGGTTGCACCATTTTTTTCCCAACAAGTAGGAAAAGTTCAAGGCGTTCTAAGTTGACCTCCAGTCAAATAAAATTTCTTGGGATATTCTAAAATATTGTTTCCCCAGCTGTATGGCCTGGAGTTGTCTTTATCTAGGAGGTCACAGGATCATTTCTTCATTGCAAACATCTTATATATACCTTCTTTAATGCTAAGCATTAACACCATTGTTTCTGCTCAAGTGCATACAGAAGTGAATTAAAGTGTGTTTTGAATTGCAGCTGCTCTTTATAGAAATCAGTCAACTCTATATTATGAAGCCAGGTTTCTATTATGCACGATTTTAGTTCAGCTTATATGTATCAGCCAAAAGCATTATAAAAGGGAGACTTCATGAGAGGCTCTGCCAGAGCCTGCCAAATACAGAGGCGGTTGCCCCCAGCCAACCCTTGGACTGAGCATGGGGACCCCAATGGAAGAGTTAGAGAAAGGACTGAAGGAGCTGAAGGGGTTTGGAACTCCCTAGGGAGAACAACAATATCAACCAACCAGAACCCCTAGAGCTCACAGGGGCTAAACCATCAACCAAGGAGTACACATGGAGCAATTCAAGGCTCCAGCTGCATATGTAACAGAGGATGGCATTGTCTGGCATCAATGGGAGGAGAAACCCTTGGTCCTGTGAAGGCTTGATTCTCCAGTGTAGGAGAATGCCATGGAGGTGAGGTAGGAGTGGGTGTATGGGAAGGGGAGCACCCTCATAGAAGCACAGGGAGGAGGGATCATATGGGGGGGGTTCCAGAGGGAGTAGCAGGAAATGGTATAACATTTGAAATGTAAATACATGAAATATCCAATAAAAAATGGGAAACTTCAAAGCAAGAGAGAATTGCTGAAGCAATATTTGGTTTTATAGTCCAATTTTTATTATATAATCGCATGTTGTACAAATAGAGAAAAATTTTCTTTAAAGGTAAACATTTTACCTATTACATAAAAAAAAAAACTTGATGGAATATATGGGCTACTTCAAGCTTGTCGTATCTTACTTGTGGCTTGCAGTTGGACTCGCTGGTCAGATGGGATCCAGCAGAGAGGCTGTTCAGTGTCCAACTTGGAAGTATTACTCTGGGAACTATGAACCATGGCTTGATATGACAGGCTGCAAGTAGTGTTACTAATATTTATTAAGCATATACTGTATCCAGGAAGCGGTATCACATGCTGTGGAGTCTTATGGAGTTCCCAATGTTAAGAAACTTAAGATCTACGTATCCAAATGATTCTAAAATTAAGAGAATATGACCATTGCCAAGGACAAAAAGTTACATGCAGTTCTTGCTCGAAAATTACTGATTTTTCCTGGGAGGAATGGAAACACTTCTTATGGGTGGCAAGTCCCAAGATATAGACCGGGATTTGTCATGGAAAGGAGAGTCAAAGGGATTTCTGGGGATGGGGATGTAGAATCACAGAAGCAGAGGATTTCAGGTAGAAAAACATTAATTCTATTCTAGGAATTGATGAAAAGGATGATGAGCGAGCATGTGTGGGTGTGGATACAAATTGAGACTGTAAAGGTCAGTGGATAAATTTGGTAAGTAGAGATGTGAAAATGTGTATTGAGGTTTTGAGCAGTGCAGGATCCTCAAAGTTGTAGAGGGGAAGTTTTCTGGTCTTCTCCATGCTTAAGCATCAATGAGAAGTGGGAGTCTGACAGAAGAAAAGGAAGTTGGAACTATTATAGCATTCTAAACCAGAGGTAGGAAGGTACCTGTATAGGAAGAACTGAGAAAGGACAGGGATCAAGATTTTTCTGGGCTAAGGCTCACATGTATGGAAAGATCCTGACAAAGAACCAGGTAAAAGGAAATTATATTTGGAGGGAAGTGATATCGCCTTAATTGGGTGGAGAAAGTTGTTCCTCTACAGCTCACGATCTTATGCAGATTATTGTAGCAATTTCTTTCTTCCTTGGGGGATGAATATAGCTGTCCCAAGTTCTCCATCACATCTTCTGTGCACATACACCAACAGTTATTAAGACAACATAAAGTGTTAAATAGTAAGTCTTTCTAATAGTCACTTGCCCTGTATGCTAAAACACCTTGACAAGTGAGGGTTAAGGAAGATTCTGTGTTTGCTTGCAGTTCAAAAGGCACAGTCCATCTTAGTGGGGAAAAAAAAAAAGCACTAGTGTCAGAAGCTTAGGGCTGTGGGTAACTCTAACCACAGACAGGACTCAGAGAAGGAGAGAGGGAGAGCAAAGGAGATAGAGAGACAAAGATTGGGTTGCTACTGCTTGTCTTTCTTTGTTCTTTTTGTTTAGCCCAGGACCCCAACCCATGGAATAGTGTTACCCTTAGATAAGGTTGGGTGCTTTTATTACAATTGACCTAATGTAGAAAGTTTTTTTGTAGATATGCCCAGGAGCTCATCTGCCAAGTGAGTTGACAATCCATGTAAACCATCCCAGCAGCACAAAGACCACAAAACAAAAGAAAACAAAACAAACCCCTAACTTTTAGTTTCATTTTCTCATACTTTGATGGGCATACAATTTGATAATATATATTCATGTGATTAAAAAAAAGTTTGTCGTTGGTAACAATACAGAAACAATGATAATTGATAACAATACAGTGTTGTATGTTGATAACAATACATTGTTGTATGTTGTATGTTGTACATTGATAACAATACAGTGTTGTATGTTATCTTACAAATAATCCAACCTTATAAGTTAAAGGAAATTATATTTTAGTGAAATTACTATATCCATCACTACTCAAGATGTTCACTTACTAATATGCCAAAGTTATTATTATTATTTTTTTAATTTTAGATGGGACCTACAGTTAGAGAAACTTGAAGGGACGTCACCTAGAAATCTCTGTGACAAGGCAAGCCCATTCAGTCTGTTTTCAGAAGCTGCAGAGTTTGGCCACTAAGTCAGGGATGCCCTGCTGCAAGCCTCAGACAGCCTTGTGGTTGGGTTCGTGCAAGCTGCAAGTTTTCAGGTCTCAGCTAAGCATTCCTTTTGTCAGCCATAGGAGAATGCAATGAATCAGTCTAGGTCAGAATGGTTTTGTCTTCCAGTTGAAAGGTCAGGTATCAAAATCAGTGTGCAAGCTATAGTCTTCCCAGAGCTTTCTCAGCATGAGAGAAATTTAAGTGTTCATGATATTGTAATTACACATACCTATGCCTTGTAGCAGAAACAATCTTAAAAGAGATTTGGAAATGTATGTTGTTCATCATTACATGAAAAGGAAAAAAATCCTTTCCTGTTCTAGTTATTTGTTATTAAATTTATATTATACAACTTTAATAAATATTTTAATTTGATCTGATAATTAACTGGCCTTAAAGGGCTGTTCTCTCCTTTCCATGATCTCCTCACAGGGAGAATAATTTTGAAGACACACTTCTAAGTTATTAACTGGTGAATTATATAAACCCTTAAGTAAATAATGAAAATGTAAATATTAGAGCTCTAATAAGAGGTGGTTCAGAGCACGGTAGATATTGGGGGTAGACCAAGCTTATTATCATGGCTTTAGTTCTGTTAATTGTGCATAGCCATTAGTCATACACGTATTCAATGCAGAGTTGGGTGAGTCCATATGAAATTTTTGCATAAATTTAGGTATGACTTTAATTGAAGGACAAATAAACTTTTGGCTGCCTCGGTAACCCATAACACCTAGTAAAGAAGTGCTTTGCAGAACAACCAGTTTCATAGCTAGAAATAAATATCTACACTCAGTGCCTCTTATAGTCAAACTAATCCATTTTTTTTGTTGTTTTGAAAACAAAAAACAAAAAAACAAGAACCAAAAAACTGTCACTAACCTATAGAGGCATATGGTGCATTGAATGAAAATTTCACTTGGAGATTGTTTTATTCTACTTTCATAAGAAAATGAAAGGTGAACATGAGCATCCACTTCTGTGTTTGCCAGGCACTGGTACAGCCTCACAAGAGACAGCTATATCAGGGTCCTGTCAGCAAAATCTTTCTGGCATATGCCATAGTATCGGGTTTGGTGGTTGTATATGGGATGGATCCCCAGGTGGGGCAGTCTCTGGATGGTCCTTCCTTCTGTCTCAGCTCTGAAATTTGTCTCTGTAACTCTTTCCATGGGTATTTTGTTCCCCATTCTAAGAAGGAATGAAGTATCCACATTTTGTTCTCTCTTCTTCTTGAGTTTCATGTGTTTTGCAAATTGTATCTGAGAGGCCCTTGGTCTTGCGAAGATCATAGCCCCAGAACAGGGGAATGCCAGGGCCAGGAAGCAGGAGTGGGTGGATTGGGAAGCAGGGCGGGAGGGAGGAGGGCATAGGGGACTTTCGGGATAGCATTAGAAATGTAAATGAAGAAAATATCTAATAAAAAAAAGAGGAAAAAAAGAAAATGAAAGATGAAAACATAGACATGTATTTATCTAGGTGGTCTCAAAATAAGCCAACAAAGATATCTACCATGCTTATTCTTTGACATCCTCCAGCAGTATAATTGAGAGGAAGTGAAGTAATGTGTTAATATATGATACCTGGAACAGAAGACAGTTACAGCCATGAGACTTCATGACAAAAAAGCAGGGGGGGGGGATAGGGAAGAAGAAAAACAATTTTAGAAAAGGAAAGAAACTACCATCAAATCTAACAGAGCAGATTTTCTTTTCCAGGAGATGAGCAGGGCATAGAAAATTCAAAGCCATAATGTCTCCTGCAAAGTTCAGGCATGTTAATTATTGCTCTCATTTTAGTGTCTCTTTGTGGAATCTGTGATGTGGAGTATAAATAAAGAAACAGGTTGAGAGAGGAGATTCATATATATGTTTCTATATTTTGTTATGGCATATGGCTTTATTCATTCATGCAGTCAGTCATTCATTGAAAATATTTATGATGTATATGGCACAAGGCAAACAGACATAGAGGTGAGCAAAACAGACATACCTCCCTGTTAAGGAGCCTCCATTCCAGAAGGAAGGAACAGGACATAGACAAGTGTGTATGTACAAAGCATGGTGGTAATTATTGCTGTGCATAAACTTAAGAGAGAAAATTAGGCTAGGGAGTACCCTAGAAGGAAAGCTGCAAATTTACTAGGATGATCAGAGAAGGTCCCATTAGGATTGAGTCATATAACAAACATGTAACGGAGGTGAGGGCACAACAGAATTGTGGGGAAGGCAGAGGATTCCAGGACATGGGTAGCTGACATCTTCAAGTACTGACAGTAAAGTGAGAAGAAGGAAAATTACTATACAGATGGTCTGAGTGCAGAGTGGATCAGGAAAGGCATTTGAAGCCAGTATAAAGTGTACTTTGTGGTTGTTTACCCTGCTGGTGACTTTTTAGTTTGTCCAGGTAAATCGTTGATGAGATGAGCAACGTGATGAGAAGACAAGAGCAGAGAACTAGGGTCAGCTTTCAGGATGCTGCTTAGGGTGCGTGAAATAGACATAACAGTTGGTGAATGTATATCTTACTTGCGAATACACTTGGTTCAAGTACCTAAACATGGCTCTCTGAGATGATAGAGATCTAAGACTATGGGACAGCTGTATAATAGATGAAATTCTCCAGTGGTATAACTGAGAGGAAACAAAGTAAGGTGTTAAAACATAAAAGAAGATTATGAGGTATAACAAAAAGAAAGATACGAAGGATGACTCAAGGAGTAGACCCTGAGAAACCCAGAGAACAAAGTCACCCTGAGAAACCCAGGAACAGAATCCTTACAAGAAAAGGGACTGCAGAAGGAAAGTTAAAGAGAAAAGTGAACATGGACTGAGAACATCTGAGCTGAGATATCTTGAGATGCTGAGTAGGTAGCTGGAGCTATGAACGTAGCACCCAGTTGAAGAAGTATGGGCTGAAGACACATATTTGAAAGTACAGAGGATGAAATTGTGACCAAAATGAACATACTATATGAATAACATCCTTGAAATGAGATAAGACTAAGAAGACTGTGTCCAAGGGTCTCTAGAACTAGGAGACTGAATGGGACATAAGGAAAAGAGTCAACAGAACCTATTGAGACATAATAGTCAGCAAGGGGAGTGAAGGGTCATGATGACTAGCTGTAATAACATGGGATGAGTTTCACCAGTAGCCTCCTTAGTCCTCCTAAAAGGATGAAGGTTCATCATTTTCTATTATCAATTTTTATGATACAAAGCCTCAATTTTTATGGTGGTTTCTAATCCATTTAATTTACTTTTCTGCATTTTAGCCATAATACCAAGGTGACTAGAAGCAACTTAATGACTGGTAGTATAAAGGATTCTTTGGCAAAAACTTTTAATTCTTTTTCAGAAGTTTCCAAAACCAATGAACAAAGCAAATGTAGAGATCTTACACATTTAATGGTATTACTCAAAACACTATGCACAGTTCAGAATGTAGCATTCACTTAATAGAGATTCTTCTTGGTGGACTATTAGATTACAGGTACCTTGTTAGTGCAGGGAACACATGCTTTCTCTGGACTTATAAGGAGGGTCCCTACTAACAACACTCATCTCAGAGGACAGGAACATTAACTATCTAAACCAGGATCCATTGTGGGGCAGGCTGTGATGTGTTCATAGTAGCTCCTGAGACAGATGTGTGAGAATGTGGCCTACTTAGACTGTAATTATCTTCAGTGAATAGAATCCTCAACAGAAGACAAGTCTAGATACAGGTCATTTGCAGTTGCTGTGATTTTAATCCATTTACAGTAGCTGTAAATTTAATCTATTATAGTTGAATTCAAGTATTTTATGAGATTTTTATCTGGTCTGGAACTCAGGTATATAGACAGGGCTATAATCAAACTTACAGAGATTCACCTCTCTCTATTTACCAAGAGCTGAGATTAAAGGCATACACCACTTTCCCTGCTCTACATTTTCTTGATTGTTGACTAATTTGGGAAGGTCTAGTCCATTGTAGGTAGTGCAGCTCTTGATGCTGGTCCTGGATTCTATAGAAGATCAAGATGAGGAAACCATGGAGAACAAAGCAGTCAGCAGCACTCCAAAAATGGTCTCTGCTTCAGTTCTCTCCTCTAGGTTCCTCCTTGACTTCCCTCAGTCACGGACAGTGATCTTTAATCCAAATGAACCCTTTCCTTCCCAAGTAATTTTTGGTGATGGTGTTTATCACAAAAATAGAAAGCAAACTAGGATGGACAAGGGTCTGATACCGACTGAGCCCTTTTAAATGTAGACACTTAGTTCATGAGGAGCAAGTCCAAATATTCTGTATCTCTGTCCACTTCCCAGGTGATGCCTGGTGAGCTGAGAATAGATTTTTTTACTTCTCTTCAATACTGACTCAAATTATAGGAGTTCTCTGATGGCAAAAGGTGTGAGCCAGTGGCTCTGCTTTCAGACCTGCCTGAACTTGGCCTACTTGACTATATAAAAGGAGGGAGTGGGGTATGAGAATTCGTGGCAGGAAGAAGAAAGAAGGTACTGCAGGAATCAGAACTTTAAGACACACTAATCTACAAACAACAAGTGTTCCAGTTAATGTCCTGGGCTCTGAACCACTAGATTCATAATTCATGGAGCTTTATGCAAGTATATGTTTCTCATACACGTACGGACATGGTTATTGTGAAATTATATGATTTTTCCCATGGACTCTAAAATTCTGTGATTCGACAATCAAGTAAATAAAGAGAATTTTTAAAAGTGTTGTGAAAATCAGAAAATTTCTTGAATTTTCAAAGGATCGTTAGGCATTTGCTTCTCAGGCTGGGGTGGTCAGGGTCAGCAGTACAAGGGATACTTGATAGGGAGAGTCTTTAGAACCAATCTCAGGCTAAGAGTGCATCTGATAAAATCTCTGGGACTTGTACATGTCTCTAAGTTTCAAGCATCTGGAAAAAGGAAAAAAAAACCCATAAAGTATCTTAAACTTCAACAATAATTTTTTAATTCATAAAACTGAGCATCCAATATCCTTGTCACCTGCTAATGGTTCTACTATGGATCATTATATCCATAATGAGTGAAAAAAATCTGTCTAATGTACCTAAGAATAAAGAAAAGCAAGCATTTGTTGTAAAAGTGTCTTCTTAGCTCTTGTGTTATATAGAGTATGGTATTGCACTACTCATAAATATAACAGCATCCAGCTCTAACATGAGCTTCTTCCCAATGCAGCTTGATCAGTGAAAGCATCAAACTTTGATGAAAGTGATGAAGAGTACTAAAAGCTGATCGAAAAAAAATTGGAATTTTTGAACCTACTTTACTCCAAAACCACAACTTCCTTGTTTTTAATATGCTCCTTATTTGCACTCTCTGTTCTTTGAATACTATTATCATTTGGAAACAAAGGTACAGTCATGCTTTTCTCTGGTTAGATGCATTTGTGAAGACTTCTTGCTAAAAAGGGGAAGTCTAAACTCTGGTAAACAAGTTTCTATAAAATTTACTTCTAATAATTCAAGTTTTGCTGGCTATAGCTCCTCCCCAATGGCCTACCTCATGTTCTTGCTTTGCTGAACTGTTATCCTTAGACCCAGGGCATTTCATAAGTCCTCTCCTTCTCTCAACTGTCTTTTTACCACAACCTCTCTTCTCTATTAACTGCTCATCGTAGCTGTTCCCAGGTTTCCTATTCAGCGAGTCAAGCAGAGGTACCTTTCTGTTCCATCCTGAGCACGGTCCCTATAACTGAACTGTATTCACAGTGCTACTTCTGGCTGTATCTTATTTCATGGTGAACTCATTGAAGATGGTGACAGTGCCCTTTGCTGGTTGGCATAGCAGTACTGAACAGAGTAATCTTTCAGCCCCACAGGGAGTTAAATCCCAATGTTCTCAAAGGAAGATTTGCATGAAAGAAATTTTTTTCCCTTTTAAAATTTAGATGGCTGTCACGATGGCTAGGTGGGTAAAGGCACTTGCCATGAAAGCATGTGACAGAGTTTGACCCCTGGAAGCAAAGGTGGAAGGCACAAAACAACTCCCGCAAGTGGTCTTTTGACTGGGACACACACACACACACACACACACACACACACACACACACACTATAAAAATAATTAATAACTACAAATTCAAGTATTTGTCTGGCACAGAACAGTATATAGATATACACACATTTAATTACATTTATCTTTGAGAAGGAAAGAGTTTGTTTCAAGTGTGTCACTTCGAATGTCTATTTAGATGTAAGTCTCTTATACTGGGCAGCCCCTCAGTTGAGGCAGATGTTCTGTGAGGAGTACTTGCTGGAATTAGTTCAGGACAGAATTTGTTGTGCATCCAGCTTCCCGTTAATCTTAGAACAAGACCAGTTATATTCTGAAGACAAAACACAGTCACCCATCAGGATCCCCAGCAGTCTCTGGATGCTCAAATCCCTTACGTAAAATGGCTTTAGAAACTGTAAATCCATCCAGATGATATGAAATGCCCTATACAATGTAAATTCTAGGAAACAGTGGTGAGAAAAGCTTGCAATGTTCAAAAGAGTCAGTCTTCCTGAGTATTTTGGGTCTGATGTTGGCTGAATCTGAGGATGCAGAACTCACAGGGTAAAAGGACTGGCTGTAAACAGGGCATGCTCTTATCAGGCAATTTTCACATATTTTAAGGAACACCAAGAAGCACATAAAGTAAAACAAAATGCAACCGCAGAATAAGAGTCAAGTAATAGGTTTTGGAGCTGGAGAGAGAGCTCACAGGGTTCACAGCAACCATGTCCAGGGCGGGGGGGGGGGGGAGGAAGAGCAATGACCCCTGGAACTCTAGTTCCAGGGAATCCAACAGCACACATATATGGAGAGAGGTATTCACACATAGATACACAAATGTAACAACTGAGATGTGATTTACAATCTGAAGTTCAGGGTCTCAATGGATGAAAAATAAGGATTGAAATATAGTCAACAAATTTTATTCTTTATCACTTAAAACCAACTAAAAAAATTGAACATTTGGGCCCTTTCCTACCTTCTGAAACACACACACACACACACACACACACACACACACACACACACACATACACACACACACACATACACACACACACACATACACACACACATCCCTTCATATATGTGTGTGCTTATATAATATGTTTATAATAATTTACGACATGTTTTAAAACCTTTCTATGATTTCAGGAAATAAAAGGCAAAAGTGAAAATACTTGAAAATAAAACAAAATCTTTGTTGTTTTATTAGAAAATTGAAATAAGAATATATTTTAGTAAGCTTTAAAATATTCAGAAATACTGATACTGATTGTCAGTTTGACAGGATCCCCAATCACCAAGGAGACCAACCTCTGCACATGGCTGTTAGGGAGCTTACCGACTGGATGCATGAAGGTGGGAAAGACCCATCCTAACTACATCATTTCTAGCATCATTTCATAGCTCTGCTTCAGATGGTGGATGCAATGTGACCAACTGCTTCACATTCTAGCTGCTGGTGCAACCACTCTGGAAATCAGTTTGGCAGTTCCTCAGAAAATTGGACATAGTACTACTTGAGGACCCAGGTTTACCATTCCTGGACATATACCGATAAGATGTGCCAACATGTAATAAGGATACATGCTCCAATATGTTCATAGCAGCCTTATTTATAATTGACAGAAGCTGGAAAGAACCCAGATGTCCCTCAACAGAGGAATGGATACAGAAAATGTGGCTCATTTACACAATGGAGTACTACTCAGCTATTAAAAACAAGGAATTTATGAAATTCTTAGGCAAAGGAATGGAACTAGAAAATATCATCCTGAGTGAAGTAACTCAATCACAAAAGAACACACATGGTGTTCACTCTGTGATAAGTGGATATTAGCCCAAAAGCTGGGAATACCCAAGATACAATTCACAGACTACATGAAGCTCAAGAAGAAGGAAGGCCAAAGTGTGGATACTTTGATCTTCCTTAGAAGGGGGAGCAAAATACCCATGGAAGGAGTTACAAAGTGTGGAACAGAGACTGAAGGAAAGGCCACCCAGAGACTGCCTTACCTGGGGGATCCATCCCATATACAGTCACCAAACCCAGACACTATTGTGGATGCCAAGAAGTGCTTGTTGACAGGAGCCTGATATAGCTGTGTCCTGAGAGATCTGCCAGTGCTTGACAAATACAGAGGTGGATGCTGTCAGCCAACCATTGGACTGAGCTCAGGGTCCCCAATGGAGGAACGAGAGAAAGGACCCAAGGAGCTGAAGGGGTTTGCAGCCCCATAGGAGGAACAGCAGTATGAACCAACCAGTATCCCCAGAGCTCCCAGGGACTAAACCACCAACCAAAGAGTACACATGGAGGGACCCATGGCTCCAGCCGCATATATAGCAGAGGATGGCCTTGAGGGTTCTGTGAAAAGCTCTATGCCCCAGTGTAGGGAAATGCCAGGGCCAGGAAGTAGGAATGGGTGGTTTGGTGAGCAGAGGGAGCAGGGAGGGGAAGGGGGTTTTCAGAGGGGAAATAGGAAAAGGGATAACATTTGAAATATAAGTGAAGAAAATAACTAATAAAAAAGTAAGAATATGCCTTGAAAGCAAGGAGATGGCAGGGCAGGGTCCAGTACCCTGAGAGAATGATAAGATATAAAGTAGGAGAAATATTTAATTATAGATTGCTTAGAGTTCTCCCCTCTTTCACAGATCTGTGTCTGTCTCATGATCATTGTATGATAATAGTATGTATGAACATAGTATGATATGAACATAGTTGTATGAACATAGTATGATAATCAGAAAAGAGTTACACTTTTATCTTTAAGATGGAACAAATTAATGTAAAGAGACAGTGTACCTTACCTATTGATTGTCATATGGCTGGGATACCATGGGGTTAATTCTTGTCTCCTCATGGCAGAACCCTGCCCTCTTGTTTGTTTATTGAGACCAGATATCAGCTGATGCAGCCTAGTTGCCCGATACAAATACTTACTGGTTTCATTTAACCAGGGAAAATTTAAAAATGCAAGTTATAAAGCTTAGTAAAAATATCTCCAAACATTTCAGAACATAAATGCACTCTAAAATTACTTCTGTTTAGAGTCTTGAGCTGGCTACAAGCCAATCTTGAAATGTTATTCTTCTGATGAATGTCTGGGACAATGAAGGAGAGCAACTGTGCAATCTGCTTATAGTACTTTGTGGCACTTAGAGATAAGAGTCACTACAACTCCCAAAGTCTCTTAAACTGACTTCTGTACCTGTGGCGTAGAGGAACTCCGTATAAGGCATTTCTGAGAGAGTCACTTGAATTTCTAAGTGAGAAATGGAACTCCAGAAGCCATAACATTATGGATGTTTGTTGATGTTTGTTCTTAATCCAAACCAACAATTTAATCCTCATAAGGGTTTAAGAATCAATGTTTTATTTTATTTTTAAATATAAAAAAATCCATATTTTAGAACAAACACAACCTTTACATGAATATTCTTAATCTCTTGAAGTACTTACTCTCAAGTATGGTATTTTTTTTTAACATCTTTAAAAGATGTGAATTCTAATGGTACACTAACACTGGGCTTCTGGTTTGCTCAAGGATGAAAATGAGAAGGCAATGCAGGATGAGGCTGTGAGGGTTTTCAAGGGTACCAGTTTCCCAAGGTCTAGGCTCACAGAGTTAAAGAAAAAGTTAAAACATGGACACTAATCACAAAAAGCAGGCAGAGAAGACTAAAGTAGACATTAGCTGTAGATGGTATCATAGACTAGATTGTGGGGGTAAAATATTACCCAAGAAAAATAAACGGAGGTTAACAACGCTGAGTATAGTGAAGGGGCATAGAGGCACAGGGATTTGGTTAAGATCTGAATCTTGTCTTTATCCCCAAAGCTTCAGAAAAAGTAGCTTATCTCTCCAAGTTCATCTTCATCTGAACATGGGTGTTGTTTACTCTCTCTTGTGAGGTTTCATAAAAATTAAAGAGGTCATACGTATAATGCATTTTGTGCTGCTTTCTACACTTAACAAACTGCTCAGTGAAATTACTTTTCACATTGTTAAATATAAAAAAAAATCCCTTAGCATTAGCTATTGAATAGTTTGCTATAAATTTCAGTTAGAATTGTAAATATTTTGACAGCAGAGCCAGAATAAAATATTATCTAAACACACAAGTAAAAATTAATATTGTGAGTCTAACTGGACCATTTATGTATGTTCTTTTCTTTTGAGTTTTTTTTTTTTTCTAAAAAACAACCATAATTTACTGATGAGTGGGCAGAATTGCTTTTCATAAAGTCTTTCTAATTCATTAAAATCATAATAAGGTAAGTTAATTTAGAAAGCTTTTTTTCTTATAGCACTCATAAGTCTAAATGTAATTCAGAAAGTTGAGAATCAAGTTTTACTTAAAGATTAATAATTTTAAAGTTTATTCAATTAAATTCTACATGCGTTTATTGAAAGCCTACAAAATGCCCGTGATTTAATTTTATTCATCAGACATTATTAAATCCATGCTGTTTTAAATTAAGTCCACGCAAAATACTATAGAATAATCACATTCATTAGAAATAGCACGAATCTAATATGTATTAAATGCTAAACACCATCTGACTCACTTGTCTTCTTTTCTAGAACAGAAATAATAAGTCAGAACCCAGTAACTTCAGGGAATAAAAACAATCGCCTCTTTACTTAGCTTAGCACATAGCTTGGCAACAAATGCTTTGCTGAAAATCAATCAAAAGAAAAAGTCTTGTTAATCAAACCCACAGAACAAGCGGCCGAACTTAGTCAACTGCGCATGCCCAGACAACACAAGCGCCCGGAAGCGACTCACCCAGTCAGTTTCTTGCCGAGTCTCATCTGAATAGAGAGGATCATTTGTTAAGATTTCCAGAAAGAGGGACTGGAAGGCAAGCATATGCGCATATCTTTTAGAGAAACAAAGAGAACTGTAAAGTGGATCATTCATAGCATTAAAAAAGTAAAAAAAAAATAAAAACAACCTCAGATGTTTATTTTTCTTTGCTATTTTGATAGCCAGTGATTGGGTCCTTTCTAGAATAAAGATCTTTGGAAAGAAATCATCGGGTGCAGTAGCACTCTAGTGAAATTTAGGAGTTTGCAAAGCTGTGGCCTGGTCTATCCTGGATTACAGACAGAATTGAGATAGAAAGATCTTATGCCTGGTAAAGTGGAGACCTCCACCAGCTGTTTGGAAATAAGTAAATTCCAAAGGGCCAGCTCCCCCAAAGAAACGAAAGACATAGCAACTCCACCCCTCAAGTGCAAAATCACGCGTGGACCTTATGAGTTCCCTGCTGTGACCACGCAGAGTGATAATTGAAGTTGGGGGCCTTCACATCTCCGAAAGGGTGAGGGGTGCTTTTTGTCCCTACAAAGCACACGTAAGGCTGCCCAGTGACCGAAAAGAAACCTGGCTCTATAGTTCACACAAAAGTCCTGATTTTATAGGCAAGGCAGGCAAAGACCACAGTACCGTGTGATGTGAAAATACTGCCTTTCTGGGTTTGGACTGGACTGGACATGCAAGCCGTTCCTTATTGTCTAAAATGTAATAGAAACGCAGTACTCTGAACAATAAAAAAAAAAAAAAGGTGTGGGGGGGGGATTATACGTTGGTTAGAGAACAGTGAAGGTTTCCAGCAGTTTCATAGGCCAACCAAATGTCTTTTTCTGCCATGTAAATGCAGTAAAAGGATATCTGAATTAAATTATGGGATTTATAGTCAGCAGGAAAACGAAAGCACCGAAAGATCACTTTTGCGTTAAAATTTGGTTTTCTCAACTAGCAGAAATTTTTAAAATATAGGTGCCGTGTACTAATGAAGTACATCAAAGCACATTATGCTCTGCATTTTGTGAGAACTAGGCAATTTATAAATGCTATTCACATTTAATTAGTAGTCATTTCTTTTCCATAAGCATATTTACTCGGCTCTCCTGTTCCTACGGCAACCCAATGAGTGCTACAGCTACAAGAACAGCCTAGACTAACCTCAGAAAAGGACGGAGATTAATGAGCAGGCTCAATATTAAGAGTAGAAAGCAAAACCCAAGCAGAGACCGGGAGAGGAACATTACAAAGAAAGGGCAAGAGAAGACTCCTCTTTCAAGGAGCCTATTTATAGCAGTGCAGATCTTATTTATTCAAGAGTGCCCGCAGTATACAGCAAATACAAGAGATGACTCATTTAGTGCTAAGTTCTGCTTAATTGGCTAACCACTCAGGTATTGTGGAGCACAAATACATACATATATACACACATGTACGTAATTATCTGCTTAAGGCACTTCTCAAGGGACCGCACAAACGGCCCTGCCAGCCTTGTGCGTATGGATGGTCCCTTTAAGTACGGCACTTGTGTGAAAACGGGCAGTATTTAAATTTGCTTTCTTATAAAAATGATGTCTTAAAATGTTTGGTGAAAAAAAAAAAGGATCCATAAATCTGAATGGCCACAGTATTTTAAGGGTAATCCTCTACTTAATGCTTTATTTTAGTACTTCACCGTTATTAAAAGGTTGACTTGAGAATAAATGAATTGTTAACAGCACCAGAATCAAACATAAATAGAGATCAGAAATTTTGCATATATGTTACTTTTATTCTGCTTACAAATGACATTTCTTAATTTAAAGGTTTAGCTAGGAGAGGGAGACATAACGAATGAAGGTTTTAAAAATATTTTCCCTTGATTTTATTTTCCTCTTTTGCAAAAGTTATATGATTTTACAGTTCCTATTAGATACAAGTTAGAGGTAATTTAGAATTATTTCAACTTTTATCAAAGTAAGGCAAATTAAACAAAAACACCCAGAGTCAAGCTAAAAAAAAAAAAAAAAAATCCCAATGTGATCCAAAACAATATGTGGGAGAGACAATGAGTCGCACAAAGGGCAAATTAGAAATTATAGAAGCCTTGTTACCAAGTCTCCTTTAGTAAAAGTGTCAGGCTCTCTGGGGCAGCGTCTTCCTGCTATAACAACACAGAGGCAACAACATTGCTATCAAGGCTTTCAATTATCCTGCTTAGCAGGAAAAAAGTAAAAATGTTTCCTTTTGACCTTTCTACATTGCTTCATTAACTCTAACGTGCAAGCAACAAGTAAAAAATGAGAAGCAGCTGACACCCCCCTTTGATGAGCTGACTGGTAGGAGAGACCTCTGAGCATTAGCTTAGGAGTCTGGATCTCCCTAGTCCAACACCACTGGCAATTCAAGGTGGGACCAAAAATGCCTGCCCAGTCCATACCACTCATTTTAGTTCAAGCAGGACATTTCATATTTGACTGGCTTTGGACCTAGCAGGATAGTTGTGTATGTGAGCTGGTTTGTACATTTTTCTGCTGTTAGTAATTAATACCAAAATTATTTCATTTAGCACTATAAATGGAAAAATGAAACTATTTTATAAAGGCTCATCTATGTAATTATTAATGACCCAGGATTCTGTTGTCTCAGATCTACATGTATAATATCATATTAAATACTGGTTAAAATGAGGCATAATAGCTTCTACCTGCGATTTTTCTTCGTGAAAAGGAGCCCTTTCCAGCAACTATTGTCTATGCCTTGAATTAATTATGTTGAACAATTAAATCACCAGGCATTTCTTCCCCAGATAACCTGTGAATTTGAGTCCAGCGTTTCTGTAGGTACTTTTGTGCCTGCATCAGAGAGTATTTTAATACCAAGAAACACAGCAACTTAAATGCCATTCCTTGGGATTCATGAAAAAGCAATATATGAGAGTAAATAGGGCAAATACCAACAACAAAAGTCCCCCACTTGGAATCAAACACTCAATGCAAATAGAAGACAGACACCTAAGCAGAGAGGCTAGGGGTAAACACTGTGCTCTTGAGTCTTTCTTGAAAATGTTCCCCCAGCCTGTCTTCAACAAGAGTATTCTTCTATCTTTAAAAATGTGTATCCTGATCGGTCATCGGTGACTCCTCTTCGCCCAGCCCTCCGGGTGGATTGAAAACGCAGTCCCAGGGGCAGGAGCTGAACCCTCGCTGCAAGATAATCAGCACGGAAGGAAGAACAGCTAACTTCTTGAATAATCACAATTACATTTCACACATCCTTCTCTTCCCCCTTCCCGGTTTTTCAAACGTGGGGTTATTTATCAGAGGAGAAAAACTGGAGGCTGCATCTTTAGAAGGCAGTCAGGCACTCCTAACCTAATTAGCGTTAGCCACCTCTGAAAGTAAATCCCCATGGATCCGCGGCTCCTGCTTCTCTCCCCGCCCTCATTCACCCCAGCTACAGGAGCACCTGAACTGAATGGAGCTACCTGCCAGACTGAACCCTGCTGCCCTGACCCCCAGCAAAGCTTACTAAAGAGAGGTTTGCCAGGACCTTGCAGGCAATCAGGTGAAAGAACAGCACAGGGGCTGATGGAAGCGATTTGCTTTGTCTGTGTTCAAACTTCATGCCTGCCACGACAAAAGACAGCCCGGAATCGGCTCCAGTTTGGACACCTCCATGCTCAAATGTAAAGCTCAGAAAAGAATGGAGATTCGCAGATCTGATAATGAGCCAGTTAATGACATAAATGATACCTCAAGAACCTCACTAAACCATCCAGGTCCTACAATTTAATCTGTAATAAATACTCCTGCATCATTGCGAGATGGCTGCTCATAATGGCAAATGAAATATGCTGGTATGATAGGTACAATAAATCTGGATTTTCCTATGGTTCCCTCAGGCTAGAACAATATGTAACCACAGTGCGCACTGTCAGGATGAGCAGATCTCAAAGCCATCATAAAATCTAAATGGGGACTAATTAGGAGGCCCTTCCCTTCCAGAGTTACTATTTCTATTGACATTTTCCATGCATGAGCCCCTCCATAACACCATAAGTCACCAAGATAAGAACTCCCTAGATTATAGGGAAAAAGCTTTAATGGAGAAGTTGAACTCAAAGGCGATGCATAAATTTTCCTTTTGATGTGATGGGAAGTCTGTGTTCAGTACTTTCTTTACAAACTTTCAGGCTATGAACAGGTACTTTTTAATCCCTGTGCATGATTTTTTCCCTGTCTGGCTGATACCTGGTTCCTCTCTGATCCAAGAACAGGAGTCTCAGGGAGGATATTAAAGTGGAGTGGGCAGCTGTAAAACTGACGGCTATGGGTCAGGAGCACTTCCGGGAGCATACTTGGCAAGTTGGCTTCCAGGTCTTGACTTTTGTCTTGAAGATTCCTGTTCTCCTAAAGGTCACTGAAAATTCTAATTTCCCAAAGCTCTTCTGATGTGGGAAGGGACAGATTTCCCTAAACTGACCTTTCCTGTGCAGGAAGTGGATTTAATCTTTTGATAACCAAGACTGCTACCGTTCCTGTGAAAAAGTTTGTGTGTGTGTGTGTGTGTGTGTGTGTGTGTGAATGTGTGTCTGTGTGTTTGTTAGTGTGCTTCTGTGTGTGTCTCTCTGTGCACGTGTGCATGCACGTGCACTGTATGTTTTGTTTGGATGGGGATAAGACCATCCTACCAGTATCCTAATGTGTAAAGGTGTTGAAAATACATGAGGCCATGATGCTCTGACAAAACTACTGAACTGTTTTGAGAGACACAATTCTTATTTGAAATTGTAGGATTAAAATGAACAACTAATCCTATAAGGATGTCATGAAGTTAAAATTCCCTTGGAAATTAAATACAAATCAAAACAAGTCACAGGCAGCCTTACCTGTGAAATTTATTAATTTCAGAGCATTAAACTTAGAATAGTTATATGGAAAGAGGATGGGAAAGCCAGTATTCTGCTTTCTAAATCTTTGCTTTATCAAGAAGAGCCCCCCCCCCAAGCTGTCAGAGTTGGACATTGTTAAGAAATGCAGGTAGCAATGAGGGATGGGGAACTGGGGGTAGCCACCAGAAAGTCCCAGATGCCAGGAAAGCAAGAGACTCTGGGGTGAGATTAGCTGAAATACCCAACAAAATCGAGGGAGAACCTGTAGAGACCATATCCAGAGGTTAGACAAGGTCCCCGGTTGAGGGATGGGGACACCCACTCATCTCCAAATTTTTAACCCAGAATTGCTCCTGTCTAAAGGAGATACGGGGACAGAGTATGGAGCAGAGACTGAAGGAAAGGGCATCCAGAGACTGCCCCACCTGGGGATCCAACTCTTATATAGACACCAAATCTAGACACTATTGCTGATGCCAAGAAGTGCATGCTGACAGGACTCTGATATATCTCTCTCTTAAGAGGGTCTGCCATAGCCTGACAAATACAGCTGCAGATGTTCACAGTCAACCATTGGACTGAGCATGGGAACATCAATGGAGTAGTTTGAGAGACTGAAGGAGCTGAAGGGGTACACAACCCCATAGGAAGAACCAACTAACCCCCTCCAACCCCCATCAAGTTCTCAGATACTAAATTACCAACTGAAGAATAGACATGGAGGGACCCATGACTCTAGCTGCATTTGTAGCAAAGGATGGCCTTATCTGGCATCAATGGGAGGACAGGACCTTGGTCCTGTGGAGGCTTGTTGCCTCAGTGTAGGGGAATGCTAGGGTGGTAAGTTGGGAATGGGTGCATGGGTGGGGGAACATCATCATAGAGGCAGGGGGTGGGGTGAAAGGGATAAGGAGTTTGCAGAGTAGATAACATTTGAAATGTAAATAAATAAATTATCCAATGGAAAAAAAAATTGTAGGCCCACACTACAGAGGCATATTCTTATCCTGACTTATCTTTATCAAGTCCTTGCCAGTTGTACTGGCTAGTTTTGTGTCAACTTGACACAATCTGGAGTTATCATAGAGAAAGGAACTTCAGCTGGGGAAGTGCCTCCATGAGATCCAGCTGTGGGGCATTTTCTCAATTAGTGACCAAGGGTAGGAGGGCCCCTGTGGGTGGTGCCATCTCTGGGCTGGTAGTCTTGGGTTCTATAAGAGAGCAGGCTGAGCAAGCCAGGGGAAGCAAGCCAGTAAGAAACATCCCTCCATGGCCTCTGCATCAGCTCCTGCTTCCTGACCTGCTTGAGTTCCAGTCCTGACTTCCTTTAGTGATGAACAGCAACGTGGAAATGTAAGCTGAAAAAACCCTTTCCTCCCCAATTTGCTTTTTGGTCATGATGTTTTGTCCAGGAATATAAACCCTGACTAAGACACCAGTGCTATCTGATTTTATCTTTGTTAAAGTTCTTTTTATTCATGATGCAAAAGCTCAGAAAGAAGTGCCAAGCACCAGTGGTGTTGATGGAGGCTCTACTCAGGGGCTTCCACAATTTTCTAACAACTAAAGTTTGGTACTCTTACACACTTTAAATAGTCTGTAATCCAGGCAGAGCACTAGAAGTACCAGGACTCCCTACATTTATGTATGATGTGGACAGCATGCAAAGCACCATTGGCCGATGTAGAAATGACTGGATAATCGATCAATTCAGCTGCTAGGAAGAAAATGAATCCCTGTACCAGATCAGGCTTTATGCAGGAGATGAACAACTTTGCTAGGCATTTGGTTACTTGGCTAGCTGCAAATGTACAGACATATCCGAGTCTCAGGTTAAGCTGAAAGTACTTTAAAAGAAGACAACTGTCCCCCCCTCCTCCACGGCTATTTGTTTTTACATTTATGTATAAACTGCTTTTGCATTTACATCTCACAACAGGGCTGAGTGTCTTATTATTTTTATCTTCATTGTTGCCCATTAAACTTGTTTAAATTTTGGTGTGCTCTTTTAGTTGTGATCAAATCATTTATTATTTTACATTGAAGTGTGAGAGTGTCCTTGGAACTTTTCCATAGAAAATGATATGATTACCTTTGTGTTTGTTTATTACTATAATAATGATGATACAGGAATATTGGGATGTCTTTGAAAATGATGGAGTCTTTCTTGGCTTTTGGTGAACTTTGCTCGGAAGGCTAAAGTCTTAGAGAACTCAGGAGTCACCCAAGTCACCCCAAACCAGTAGCTTTGGGGGTTTTGCCTCTTGAATTCACAGAATGAAATTTGTGATCCAAAGAAGGTGAATCTTAGAAATTTACTGAATATTCTCGTTTAGAAGCTTAAGAAGGAGGGAGAAGGGAAAGAGAGTAAGGGAGGGAGGGCATGTGAGAGAGAGATAGAAAGAGAGAGAGAACAGAGTTGCTATTTATTAGGGAGGGGGAACCACAGGAAATAGAGTGTCACTGAGCTGAGAGTCTTAGGGATCTAGAAGTTGGGTGAGACATAGGGAGGGGATGAGCTGGTCAGTCCAGTTGGGCCAACCATGAAGTGTTTAGGTATCACCTTCTCTGTTTCACATGCTCTCCTGTGCCCAGTATGCAAAGGTGTACACTTAGGAGATAATAAAAAGAGAGGAACCAAAACTCTCTTCTATCATTCCTGGCCTCCAGTGAGGACATTCTCAGAAATGCTACTCTGGGGTCCCTGCCTTGCCTGACCAGTTTCTGTCTCATCTCATCTCTGAGGCTGGTGAGCTAGCCTCACCGGTAAGGGTTCTAGCATGCAAACATCAGTTTGATTCCCTGAACCCACAGTAGAAAGAGAACCATGGTCATTGTGGCATGTTTCCACCCACACATACATCACAAACACATATAATAACGAATTAATACATAAATAATAAGTGAATGTTGCAGGTAGCTTTAGTCTGGAAAGATGTATTAATGGGTAGAAAATGAATGATTTTGGATCCCCAGCACCCATGCAGGGCATCTATAATACCAATGATCTGTCGAATCTGTACAATGTCAGGCCCACACTGTCTCAAACCAACTCTTTAACCATTACACCTTAAAAAGACACACACACACAAAAACCATACTGAAGCCATAGGAGACACTGTAGGAAAGGACTAATGTAATTCTGGTGAGAAGTAATGGATCAATGTGCATAGTTTGGAGAAATAGTCAGATTCAGAATACATTTTGAAATCATGAAAATCAAAGATAGTGAAAGAGAGAATTAGTATCCTTAAATTTTTCATTTAGTAATAAACACTGGTACAGTTGGGCAGAGTAGCCCAGGCCACAAATCAAAGCACTTGGGAGTCAGAGGCAGGAGGATCAAGAGTTAGCAGAGAGCCTGAGTTATAGAGTGATTCAAAGCCAACCTTGGCTGTAACAAAAAATCAGCTGGGAAAACCAAACCAAACCAAACCAAACCAAACCAACCAAACCAACCAAACCAAACCCAAACACAAAAAACAACAACAACAAAAAAGAAAAAGATAAAAGAAAAGAAAAAAAACCTCAAAAAAACAAGACCCAGAAACAAAAGCAAAGCAAGAAAACCCAATTAACAAGTACTGATAGCATTTTCATATGGACATGGGGGACAGGAGGGCTATTTCCTTGTGGCATATTATCCTTAAATGGTTGCGAACCGAATTGTTAATGAGTTCTTCAGATACAGAAGAAATTTAAATGTGAATGCTGGGAATATGATGGCAAATAAGACAGAAAAGATCAATTATCTCAAAGGGTCACAAACTAATGTAAGGTAGCCTCCAGATTTGCAAATAATACATTTCGAATGTCAAAGACAGAAAGTGAAAACACATGTACCACACTGATCCAGAGGAGCCCATTTTAAACAAGCAAATAAAAAATACAGAAAGATATAAAGATAAAAATTTGGTGAAATTTGATTTTTAAATTCAACCTAAAATCTTATTTAGCCAAATGAGACCACCAGAATGATGAAATTGATTTTCAGAAGTTCAGATTATTTAGCCTAACTTTGATGGGAAATTGCTTTGAATGATCTTATTTATTCTCATCATTTTAACCATCATTTGTAATATGCAGACGAGCATTTTTCTGTCCCCAAGGATCCATTTGAAGTTCTGGTTCATGTATGTAAATGGTGAAATGGTGGCTGAACGTGTACATCATGAAAATACATGGGTACTTTCAAGCCACATATTTCTACTTAGTTTTGGTGGTGGTGGTGGTGGTTTTGGGGGTTTTTTTGTTTGCTTTTTTTTTTTTTGCACTTGTTTGATTTAACCAATGAAGACTCAGAAGCCAGATGCTGGGATGAAAGCTTGTTAGTTCAGAGAGGCAAAACAAAACAAAACAAAACACCCAGCTGACCTTCCTTCTCAGCTGACATCCCAGGAGGAATGCTCCTTTCTTCAAGCCAAGCTTCCTTCAAACCCCAAAAACCCTCCCCTACTTCCTGTGCATCTCTCTATCCATCCTCCTCCTGATTCCCTCTTACTCTCTATGGGTTTTTCATACTATTCACTTACACTTAGGTTACTTCCTGTCAACTGGCTGCTTGCTCTGCCTCTTGACCTAGAGTTGACTTTATTTAATCCAGTTTACAATATTTCAGCAGAAAACTCTTGGATTAAAGGTTCATGTTTAGGCTGACCCACACCACAACTAAAAACAGGTTTTCCCACTAAATAACACAATCTCAGGGTTCTCAATGTGATCAATATACTACAACGCCACGTCTACATATTTTCAAACTAATTTAGCTACTTTGTCCATTCAATTTTTTTTTCTCATTAGTTAACTATCTCACCAGTCACAGAACCAGAAACCAGTCTTTCCTTCTTTCTTCCTGTTCAGACACAAGTAATAAAAATTAACACCTTTGGAAGAAAAGACTGCATTACTCCATAGTAATGTATGACACAAAAATAAGCAAGAGCATACATTCTTCAAACAGTCTTCTAGAGTAACCATCCTTATAAAGATTAAGCATCCCACCCATGTCTTGCAGGTCTACAATTGTAGATACATATTCACGAACAATATGCCTGGGCTCTTTAGAGCATGTCATATAGTATCTCCCACAGTTTTGCTCAGAAGTGATACATGTCTCTCCTTCCCACATCTATCAGCTATAATGAATCTTCCAGCCCCACCCTACACCCGAGAACCACGGTTTTAGAAGAGTCTCAAAGGCCAGGTAAGAATGTTTGTCCTTTGAAATACATACATTTTAAATACACCTTTACAGTTTTTGTTTGTTTGTTTGTTTGCTTGTTTGCTTGTTTTACAATCCCCAACACCACAGCATCTCCCTTTATGCACAGGATATTACCATTTAGCCACCGTTTTCTGCCTCTTGCTTGTGAGGCTTCTCACCCATTGGTTCAACTAGATGAGAATTTGCCTGCTCTGTTCTTCCGCACATGCACTTCACAAACATTAAAGAATCCTGAAGATGGGTTTCAGGCCTCATCTTGTCCAGATGTGTTTTAGAGTGTCTTAGTTAGGGTTTTACTGCTGTGAACAGACACCATGACCAAGGCAAGTCTTATAAAAAACAACATTTAATTGGGGCTGGCTTACAGGTTCAGAGGTTCAGTCCATTATCATCAAGGTGGGAGCATGGCAGTATCCAGGCAGGCATGACACAGGTAGAGCTGAGAGTTCTATATCTTCATCCAAAGGCTGCTAGTGGAAGACTGACTTTCAGGCAACTAGGGTGAGAATCTTAAGCCCACACCCACAGTGACACACCTACTCCAGCTAGGTCACACCTATTCCAACAAGGCTACACCTCCAAATGGTGCCACTCCCTGGTCCAAGAATATACAAACCATCACATAGAGTTATGAGGCTTTTTTCCAGCTCCCAGAGCAATTGGAACACACTATTTTTGGAGAATGTTCAATACATCAGCACATCAAAATAGTCCTCCATGCATCTATGACCATCTAGCATCTGGATTACAGGTTCATCAAGGGCAGAAACTTGTCCTGCTTATCTCGTATCCCACCTTGGAGTATACTGCTCAGAAAATGGTGTACTTTCACAAATGTGGTTGGCATAAACTATACTTTATATCTTATTCTATTTGAAACCTGAATATCATATCCAATGTTTGAAATGCTAAAACTAATAAGGCACAATAGATTTTGCATTGTATACATTATAGGAGCTTTCCTAGTATTGGATGTACATTAAGTGACTATCTTAACTAAATTGTTTCTCTTTTATTATTATTATCTTTAATCTGTTTTTATAGTCCAATGTTTTCCCCCTTCCGTTCTGCCCTCTGACATTTCCCCATCCCATTACTCCTCCTCTGTTTCCAAGAGGATGCCCCTACCACCCTCCCCCCCGACCCCCCACCCCTGCTAGGCCTCCCCATTCTCTGCAGTCTCAAGTCTCTCAAGGGTTAGGTACTTCTTTGATTGAGGCCAGACCAGGCAGTTCTCTGCTGTATATGTGTCAGGGGTCTCGAACCAGCTCATTTATATTTCCTAGTTGATGGCTCAGCATCTGAGAGATCTCAGGGGTTCAGGTTTGTTGAGACTGCCTATCTTCCTATGGGATTTCCCTCATCTACAACTTCTTCCAGCCTTTTCCTAGTTCAACCACAGAGGTCCCTGACTTCAGACCATTGGTTGGGTGTAAGTATCTGCTTCTGTCTCAGTCAGCTGCTTGCTAGTTCTCTCATAGGACAGCCACGCTAGGCTCCTATCTGTAAGTACATTGTTACATAAGTAATAGTGTCAGGCCTTAGAGCCTTCTCTTGACATGGGTCCCAATTAGGGGCAGTCTCTGGACCTCCTTTCTCTCAGTCTCTTCCATTTTTGCCCCTGCAGCTCTTTTAGACAGGAACAATTCTAGTCAGAGTTTTTGACTGTGGGATGGCAACCTCATCCCTCCAGTTGATGCCCTGTCTTTCTACTGTAGATAGACTCTACAGGTTTCCTCTCCACACTGTAGGGCATTTCATCTAAGGTCCTTCCCTTCTGTCTTGAGATTCTTTCCCCTTCTGGGTCTATGGTACATTCTAGAGGGTTCTCCCACCTCTCACCTCCTGAGGTTGTATATTTCCATTCATTCTGCTGGCCTTCAGTGCTTCACTCCTGGTCTCCCACCCCTGACAATACTTGATCATGTTCTCCTTTTTCCTTGCTCATCATCCTCCCCTCTCCCACCCAGCTCCCTCTCTCCCTCTGCCCTCTGCTTTCTTCTCTCTCCAAAGTGGAATTGAAGCATCCTCACTTGGGCCCTTTAGCTTGTTAACCTTCTTGAGTTCTATAGTTTGTATCCTGTGTATTCTGTACTTTTTTGGCTAACATCCACTTATTAGTGAGTACATATCATGCATGTCATTTTGGGCCTGAGTTACTTCACTCAGGATATTTTCCAGTTCCATCCATTTGCCTGCAAGACTCATGATATCCTTGTTCTGAATAGCTGAATATTATTCCATTGTGTAAATGGGCCACATATCTTGTATCCATTCTTACGTTGTGGGACATCTGGGTTGTTTTGATATATATGAGTGTCTTGCCTACATGCATGTACATGCACCATGTCTGTGCAGTCCCCACAGAGACCTGATACCTTGGAACTGGACTTATTGTGAGTTCCCATGTGGGTGCAGGAAAGGAAATATGAAAGAGCAGTTAAGGACTCTTAACCTCTGACCTCTCTCTAGTACCTCTTCAGCATCTCATTTTGTTTTCTTTCTGTGCAGTAAAATCTAATCTAAAAATCTAGTTTGGGAGTGGTAGAATCGCTAGAAGCTCAGTTATTCTGTCTGTCCTTAATCTTTCTATGCAAGTTTACAGGCTATCTTGTATCTTTTGGAGATTTTTTTCTGGAGTCTTGGTTCTGTACAAGTTGCTAAGCTTTATGAACTATGCTATTATTCTTTCTTGTAAATATGGGAATGTATAAGCAATGTGAAGAAGGATCCACAGGAAAATCTACCTGAGGATATGCTCTCAAATACAGGCGCATACAAAGTAGGTTGTTGAAAAAAGATCAATCAAACAGACTTCTAGAACTCTTTGGTTAGAGTCATTTCTTTATGTTCATAAAATATAGTTTGTATCATTTGGCTACTTGTTAAAAATTATTTGCTAACTTATCACAGATATAGTAATTATATGATCACATTTAATAATATATTATATATACTTATATAATAATTTATATAACTAATATAAAAAGTAATTTTGTTGTGGTAGAGTCTCACTTTGCTTATTTATGTGATAAAGTGACAGGGAAGATGGTATATAATATAATATAATATAATATAATATAATATAATATAATATAATATAGAAACCTTTCAGACTCTATGAATAGAGGTAGGTAGACTTGAGTATATAATAAAATGAATTGGCCATATTAAGGATTTAGTTTTGTGATGACACGACTTTTTAAATTTTGATTTATTGCCCTAAAAAAGAAGAACTCGTTACAGTCAAAGCAGGAGCCTCAGCACTTAGTGCTCTAAATTGCTTTCTCTGTAGGGTCTTTTGTTCTGGGTATAAAGTTTTTGTTCAGCATTTGGGTCAAAATTTTATTATCTCACTTTTCAAGTCAATTTTTTTCTTAGATGACCGATAGTATATTATTCTAATGAAAGCCATTGGGCCCACTGATGATTAAACTTCAGGAGGCCCAGGGTCATCCCAATAGGAGTTTTAATACTTCAAAGTTCAAATCTGGTCATCTGGGATCTCCAAGTGGATAGTAAACTCTTCCCCAAATTAATGAATTAATTTAATCCATATGAATTTAAAAAATACTGTACTTCTTTTGCCTGGATTGTGTTGGTATCGCTGCATACATACTATAAAATGATGTCATAATGTATAAGTATGTAAAACACTATACAGACATAGCATTGTCTGTATTTCTCTTAATTGCATCTTGATGATCCATGTCTTTATCAACTAAAGGTTTGTGACAGCCCTGTGTTCAGCAAGTGTATTTGTGTATTCACTTTTTTCCTCATAGCCCAGATAACCATGTAACTTAGCAATACGATATTTTAATCAAGATACGTACATTGTTTTTAGGTGTTATGCTTTTACTTAATCAAGCACAATATAGTATAAGCATACCTTTCATATGTAATAAAAAATGTGTGGCTTGCCTTATTATGAATTTTCTTTATTGTTGGGGTCTGGAACTGAATCTGAGATAGGCAGATGTGTGTGTCCCCTTCCATGCTCAGAACAAGCTTGTCAAAATCCACTCCTTAGAAGAAGCAGCTAAAGTAGTCATTTAGGTGAAAGGCAAATTTGGTACTAGTCAAGAAGGATGAAGTTTAACTGCTGTACCATATAATCTCAAATTTTCAGTGGCTTAATAGAAAGGGGCTCATTTCTCAATCATCTTCTGTGTCAATACTGTTTTGTATCTATAGCTAGTCAGTGAGGAAGGATGATGGATGCGTACTATATTATAAAAGAAATAAGGTTAATGATTGCTATGGACACATTAAAATATCTCAAGGGCTTGTGCTATATGTCATCTAACAGAGTGATGTAACCTGGCCCAGGGATTTCCAACCCTGGCCTCAGATTATTGCTTCTCTATGTTAATGGAAGCCTTAAAATTCCCTGGTTGCCCTAGAGACAAGGCTATCCCAGCACAGACTCAAGTTTCATAAATTGTAAAAAATAGTTCACTCTCATAAAAACCAGCTTAACTCCCTTTATGAAAGAAATACCCGGTGAACGACTCAGAGTGTACACAGGTGTGAAGAAGAGGAAAGAATCTCTCAACCTCTGAGGAAGGTATCCAGATAGACTCGCTGCTTGATTTCATATGGCCTCTGGCTCTTACTGTCTATCTTGGAAGAGTGTTGCCAGAATAAAAAGCTGTCCAAGTAGAGGAAAGACCCTATGACTCGGGTGGGGGTGGAATAATGCTTCCCTCCCCTAACTAATACCCCAAAGCAAGTCACATAACATTGCCTGAATTCCCCAAGAAGCAGTTTAAAGAAAGTGAAATTTTATTCTGGTTCTAGAGGATGTGCATTTGGGGAGAAGGGGCAGTACTTGTCAGGCCACTGGCGTGAAACCAAAATATGGACCTTCAGTTTGAAATATATGAACAATCTAATAAACTTCAAGAATTATTATTACTCATGGATAAATTGGAAATGAGTGGAGCAGCTTTGGCTCAAAACAAAACTTCCCATCTTGAGAACCAAATAATTTTCTCAAATTTCAAAGTACAAAAATGTAGAATTTTAGGAATAGCATAGACAATGTAGGTATGGGAAAATTTCATTTGCATTTTTATTTTTGAGAATTTTGAATATGACTATTGTATTGACATCATTTCCATTCCACACACTCCAGGCTCCAATTCCTCCTGTATTCCCCATATTCCTTTTAAACTCATGACATCATTTCCTTTAATTATTATTATCTCTACCCCCAAAATACTCCAACATGCTGAATCTATTTAGTGTTACACATATATGTACATGATTAGGGCTGACTACTTGGGACTGGATAAACTTTTAGGGTGCTAATCACCTGGTGAAGACTCTTACTGTAAAATTCATCAGATGTAATTGTGTTGGAGGCTTACTGCTGAATAAGCTCACCTTTTCTTGTTCTTTCTGAACTTTGGCTGAATTTCTGAATATCTGGCTAGCTGGTTCAACTCAGCTGTTCTGGATCAAACTCTTATCCAAGCTAGCAGATTTAATCAGGCTTCTCTCAGCTTCTGACTAAATTGCTCTGCATGAAAAGACTACCTCTGAACCCCATGAACTGAACTGCTTTGACATCAAATGCTCTGCTCTTAATTGAACTCAACTGTGCTCACCTGAATTGTTCTGCTCTCCTCTGAACTCAATTGACTCTCATCACCGACTGAACTCAATTGACTATTCCTCCCTCACTTCTCTTCATCAGCCTCTCTTCCCTGTGCTTTTCTCATGAGAGTTGCATATATCCTATCTCTGACTCATTCTATCAAATCTTTCTCTGATTCATCACTTTGTCTGTCCCTCAATTAGAAATTAGAGGTCATTGTTTGGGATTAAGGGTATATACTAAATGCATGTCTGTATTCCAGCCAGGGGGATTAAAGGTGTGTGGTGTGTCTGCATCCCGACTGGATCATATCTTTAGATGTGATCCCTTGACAGGGCAGCCATGTTTCTGTATTAAAATTTCTCAACAATTTCCCCCCTCTCTTAGCAGCCATCAACTCTATGGAGCTCTTGATCTAGGTGTGGGTTCTTGTGAGACTTTTTTCTTGTACTCTGGGATGTCAACTGGTGTTGTTATTGTTCAGTTCTTGTTTTAGAAAAAAAAAAATAAATTGTATAAATTGGGAACAGGCACCCTACAGCAGTTTTTCTGTGCAGTTTGACTAGTTGTAGATTTCTTTAATGGTCTCTGTCTACTAAAAAACAACACCCACCCCCAAACAAAAACCTTGTTTAACAAGAGGTGAGAGCTATCTTTCTCTCTGGCTATAAAGAAGGGTTTGGAGGACCGAAAAATCTTATCTGACAAGTGAGTTACAATCTGAGGACTAAATGAAAAAAGCATGTATATGTTCACTTAGTCTGGCTTCTAAACTATCTGGTAATCTTTTTGCCCAGTGTGTGTGTGTGTGTGTGTATGCATATGTGCATGTGTGTTCTAGAAAAGCTAGTGAGAATTATGAATAGCTATCACTGTTTTTGTACATGTATTTGTGGGGCTGCCCCAGAATTATGATGATCTAATGATAACAGAGACAGCAATTCAATTGCTTTGTACCAGGTGCCATAGCTTATATATTCAGGAATCTCTAAACACAGCTACTCTCAAGACCAGGATTATAGCTCCAAACATATGAGGAACAAACATAAGAACATCTAAACCAGAAGAAAGACAGAACTTGTATTAAAGACACATCAGCTACTGTGTAGTAAGATGTAAACTGCTTGTCTGTGTATAGACAGTAGACTGTGTTTATAGCTCACATCATGTGCATATCAGTAACAGAAAAATTCAAAATTCAAAGATAAAGACAAAACTTTAAAATGAAGGTACCCCCAGATATGCTTGTAAGATTGAGTTAGGGAAGAAGGTCAGAAACTAAAATATGAGTAAATTAAGTAAACAAATTCATTTACACTAAGAACTTTTATTAACTGAAGAGAAAGTAAAAAGATAAATCTTTTGACAATTAGATAACATTCTAGGATTGAGACTATAACATCAGACACACACACACACACACACACACACACACACACACACACACTTCTAGTACCATAAAATACATACTTAATGGTTTAGAACTATATACTTATGAGTATTCCTCATAAAATATGCACACCAACACATCTACAGTGATGATCATTGGTGGATTCTGAATTTTATATGGAAAAATATATGTATATGTACATGACATGAAAATAGAAGTAAAATTGTCAAGGAAAAGACACAGAAAAAGATGAAGTGGGGAAGACATGGCCAAAACTTGGATGAACAAGTACTTATGAAATCCATGCGACATATAATAAGTATGTACTATGAAAACCATTAAAAAGGCAACTGTAATAAGTTTGCCTAAATTAACAACAAAAATCAGACCCAGGAATGCAGACAGGGCCTGTGAGTACATGTAGGATCACCACTGCTGCTTAGAGGAATCTGCCCAGAACACTCAGAACACAGGAACCCATGAGCAGCCTGCAATGGGAGCCTTCCTGTTACCTTTCCTGCCTGTAGCAGATTATCTGTCACAGGAATCCATACCCAAATAGCACCAGGAGGGAGTGAGCCTCACAGGAGTGTAGACAGGCCTGGGAGTGCAGGTAGGATCATCACTGCTGTTTAGAGGAACCTTAAAGACACAGGAACCAAGGGGCTGCCTGGGACAGGAGTCTTCTGGTGTCCATCTGCGCCCAGAACTGATCCTGTGGCAAAGAGCTACATATACAAATATAGCCAGAGAGAGCTGGTCTCCCAGGAGTCCCTACACACTTGCAAGCACAGGTAAGACTACCACTTCTCCTCAAATTCTTGGCTCAAGAGGCACCCTCACAGAGCCATTAAGACACAGGAACCAAGGATCAGCTTCTGGGCTCTGCCTGTACACCAGAGCTGATCTTGTACAAGAGCTCTCTGTGGGAAGCAGGCGCAGCCACATGAGCCAAGATGGTGCCCTGGCTCTATGCCAAGCCCCGCGACCCTCCCTTGTTTATCCCAGTCTCAGTCATGTGCAGTAAAAGCAGCATGTGTAACTCGCTGGAGAGATAGCGTAATGCCTCAAGATACCATTCTATCAGCCTATCCTGCATGCTGCCTTGGGCGTGTGCGTCTATGATTGGGTGGTGTGAGGTGACATGAGTGAATGGAAGAGGATGAATTGTGGGCAGTCCCAGGGGATTAATGATTGATGAAGAAGGAGAAAGCTGGGGAAGCTGCGAGAGACCTGTAAATAAAAGAGAAGGGGCTGCAGCTGTGTGAGACCTGCATTGGAGTCCGTGTAGTTCATTCCATTGTCTCTGTGGGATGGAGATGTGGGTTGTGACACTCTCCATACCTAAATTCCTCCTAGAGAGAACTGGTCTCCCAGCAGTACTGATAGACAGGCTTGCAGGAGGGACAAGCCAAAGATAGCAAGATCAGTTAACACCAGATATAACCAGATGGTGAAAGGCAAGCACAAGAACATAAGAAACGGAAACCAAGACTACTTGACATCATCAGAACACAGTTCTCCCACCACAGCAAATCCTGGTTACCCCAACACACCAGAAAAGCAAGACTATGATTTAAAATCACATCTCATGATGATGATAAAGGAATTTAAGAAGGACATAAAAAACTCCTTTAAAGAAATACAAGAGAACACAGTAAAACAGATAGAAGACCTTAAAGAGGAAACACAAAAATCCCTTAAAGAATTAAAGGAAAACACAACCAAACAGGTGAAGGAATTGAACAAAACCATCCAGGTTCTAAAAATGGAAATAGAAACAATAAAGAAAGCACAAAGAGTGACAAACCTGGGGATAGAAAACCTAGGAAAGAGACCAGGAGTAATAAATGCAAGCATCACCAACAGAATACAAGAGATAGAAGAGAGAGCCTCAGGTGCAGAAGATACCATAGAAAACATTGACACAACAGTCAAAGAAAATGCAAAATGCATAAAGCTCCTATCCCAAAAACATCTGGGAAATCAAGGACACAATGAGAAGACCAAACCCAAGAATAATAGGTATAGAAGAGAGTGAAGATTCCCAACTTAAAGGGACAGTAAATATCTTCAACAAAATTATAGAAGGAAACTTCCCTAGCCTAAAGAAAGAGATGCCCATGAACATACAAGAAGCCTACAGAACTCCAAATAGATTGGATATGAAAAGAAATTTCTTCTGTCACATAATAAGCAAAACACAAAATGCACAGAACAAAGAAAGAATATTAAAGGCAGTAAGGGGAAAAGGTCAAGTAACATATAAAGGCAGACATATTAGAATTACACCAGACTTCTCACCAGAGACTATGAAAGCTAGAAGATTCTAAGCAGATCTCATACAGACCCAAAGAGAACACAAATGCCAACCCAGACTACTATACCCAGCAAAACTATCAATTGCCATAAATGGGGAAACTAAGATATTGCATGACAAAACCAAATTTACACAATATTTTTCCACTAATCCAGCCCTACAAAGGATAATAGATAGAAAAATGCCCACACAAGGAGGGAAACTACACCCCATAAAAAGCAAGACAGTAATCTTCTTTCAACAAAGCCAAAAAAGATAATCACACAAACTTAAAAATAACATCAATAATAACAGGGAGCAACAATCACTACTCCTTAGTATCTCAACATCAATGGGCTAAATTCCCCAATAAAAAGACATAGACTAACAGACTGGATATATAACTAGGACTCAGCATTTTGCATCATACAGGAAAAAGACCTCAGTGTCAAAAACAAACACTACCTCAGAGTAAAGGGCTGGAAAACAATTTTCCAAGCAAATAGTCCCAAGAAACATGCTGGAGTAGCCATTCTAATATTGGATAAAATCAACTTTCAACCAAAAGTCACCAAAAAAGATAAGGAAGGACACTTTATACTCATAACAGGAAAAATCTACCAAGAACTCTCAATTGTAACCATCTGTGCTCCAAAAGCAAGGGCACCCACATTCATAAAAGAAACTTTACTAAAGCTAAAAGCACACACTGAACCACACACAATAGTTGTGGGGGACTTCAACACTCCACTTGAATCAATGGACAGATCATAGAAGCAGAAACTAAACAGAGGCACAGTGAAACTAACAGAAGTTTTATAACAAATGGATTTAAAAGATATGTATAGAACATTTCATCCTAAATCAAAAGAATATATATCTTTTTCTGGGCATCACATGGTAGCTTTTCCAAAATTGTCCATATAATCAGTCACAAATCAGACATCAACAGATATAAGAAGATTGAAATAATCCCAAGCCTCCTATCAGGACATTATGGATTAAGGCTGGTCTTCAATAGCAAAGAAAATGCTAGAAAGCCTACATACACATGAAAGCTAAACAATGCTCTACTCAATGATAACTTGGTTAGGGAAGAAATAAAGAAAGAAATGAAAGACTTTTTAGAATTTAATGAAAATGTAGATACAACATACCCAAAATTATGGGACACAACAAAAGCAGTGCTAAGAGGAAAACTCATTGCTCTGAGTGCCACCAAAAAGAAACTAGAAAGAGCATTTGGTAGCAGCTTGACAGCATACCTAAAGGAATCCGGAGAGAGCATACATAACACACCTGAAAAGCTCTAGAACAAAAAGAAGCAAATACACCAAAAAGGAGTAGACAGCAGGACATAATCAAACTCAGGGCTGAAATCAACCAAGTAGAAACTAAAGGAATTGTACAAAGAATCAACAAAACCAGGATTTTCTTTGAGAATATCAACAAGATAGATAAACCCTTAGCCAGACTAACCAGAGGGCACAGTGACAGTACCCAAATTAACAAAATCGGAAATGAAAAGGTGCATATAACAAAAGAAACATAGGAAATTAAAAAAAATCATCATATGCTACTACCAAAGCTCAACAAAAGTGGAAAATATGAACGAAATGATCAATTTTCTAGACAGATACCAGGTACCAAAGTTAAATCAGATAAATGATTTAAATTGTCCCATATCACCTAAAGAAATAGAAACAGTCATTAATAGTCTCCCAACCAAAGAAAGCCCAGGACCAGATGAGTTCTATCTGACCTTCAAAGAGGACCTAATACCAATATTCCACAAAATAGAAACAGAAGGAACTCTACCCAACTCTTTATATGAAGCCACAATTACTCTGACCCAACAAAGAGCACTTCAGACTAATTTCCCTTATGAATATCGATGCAAAAATACTCAATAAAATTCTCGAAAACTGAATCCAAGAACATATCAAAACAATCACCCCTCATGATCAAGTAGGCTTCCTTCCAGGGATGCAGGGATGGTTCAATATACAGAAATCCATCAATGTAATCCACTATATAAACAAACTCAAAGAAAAAAAACCATATGATCACCCATCCAGAGACTTCCCTACCTGGGGATCCATCCCATATACAGTCACCAAACCCAGGCACTATTGTGGATGCCAACAAGTGCTTGTTGACAGGAGCCTGATATGGCTGTCTTCTGAGGGGCTCTACCAGTGCCTGACAAATACAGAGGTAGATGCTGTCAGCCAACCATTGGAGTGAGCACAGGGTCCCCAAGGGAAGAATTAGAGAAATGACCCAAGGAGCTGAAGGGGTTTGTAGCCAAGGCTGTAGTGAGACCACGTTTCAAAAACAAAACAAAATGAAACCTCAAGAAATAAAGTACAAACAAACAAATAATAAAATGTTTCCTCCTTTTCATTGGCGCTAGGGATCAATCCACGGTCTTACAGCACTAATACACACCCCCGGCCTCACTAGTTATTTTTGTTTTTGAGTTGACAACTTTTTAAAAAATAAAACACAAAGTTAAAACACACACACAAACACATGTGCAAGTATCCACATACCTTCTTCCCTTTTCCTGTTTGTGGTAATAGGAAATACCTTTCTCCAGAAACTCATAGCCTCTACTTAGTTCTCCAGATGCTCAAGGCTAATGACAAAGATGGGAGACAAACCAACAGTGACCAGTACTGTTAGTGGAACGATCAGCAAAGTTGCCTTGGCATGAAATAAATGATCCCATACTATCTTCTATCCATAGCCTCAGGAATAATTTTTATAAAGTATTATTATATAGAAGCCATTCGAAGGAAAAGACAAATCCTTCTATGGATCTAAAAATTGGATTTTACTAGATACTTGAAGTCACAGTGACATGGTCGGTGGAGACTGCCTTTGGCCTTCGACAGGGCTCTTGTTCCACATTCTTCCATGAAGGACATGGGCAAAATAGTAGAGTGAAAATATGAGGTGCTTGACTGCCAGTATGGGATTAACAACCCTAAACTGGATAAAACACTCAACAGATTGCCATGTGGGGTTTATGTAAAAATGATGTGAACTCTTGTGTAGCAGTGGGTGTTGCCAAAAGCTGTTTCTAAAGCTCCCAGAGAGCTTCATTGATCACTGAGAGCAAGTCTGAAGGCCAATGACAGGAACAGCAGCAATTCTTGTCCAGCAGGTTTGGGAAGTCTCTGGAGCAGCAGGTCTTAGCAGTTACAAGCCTCTTGGAGGCTGAGGCAGGAATAAGCCCCCCTCTGTCTGACTGTAGCAGGAGTTTTGCTTAACATGGGGTGGGGAGATTATTTTATTTTATTATTTTACTTTTTGCACTAGCTACTATTAACCTTCTGCTCCCTGTAGCACCCTTGGGGGCACCTACCGTAGCTACACACACACACACACACACACACACACACACACACACATACACACACACACACACACACATAATATACAAGTATACATACATACATATTTTCTAAGAAAGTGAAGTATAACAGGAAGAGGAAACAATAAGTTAAATGTGAGTCAAGCCAGCTTTTATATTATGGGGCTACCAGTATATTCTATGTCTTTATCTCTTTTGAATATATACAAAATATATAAGACTACATAACAGAGACTGTATTTGTGCTTTTCTCTGAGAATTTAAGTTATTTACCTTCTTTAGAAGTTTTTTTGGTTCCTGTATTATGGAATTAAAATATTATTTTGGAAAAACACATATCATTTTCATAGCTACTTCACGAAAAATCTTCTTGAATGCAGTATTTTATGAATGTTTCATGCAGAATCACAATATAATACATCTCATCGAGTAACCAAAGGTTTGAAAAGATTGAGAATAGTTGGAATTGTGCACACCTTCCTTACCCCATACATGGTGGTAGAGTAAGTATACAGGGAGCCAGCCTTACTGTACTTTCATGAGATACACTTCCTATGTCTCAAAGATACTGTATTTGTGCTTCTAATTCCTTTATGCTGCCAAGCTTTTGAAAACTTTCCATGATATTGAAAATACATAAGAATACCTTGACAGTTTTTTTCCAGACTGATAATTGTGCAAATTGAGTATTTACATGATGAGTTGACACCAGCTGCTTCGGGCATGAGCCTTAACAGGTGAGGTCAGACACTTTAGAATCCATTTATGTAGTTTTCACAGCTGGGGGCTTTTAAAGCGTTAACATGAAGTGTATGACCAACAAAACAATGCCTCCGCATGTGGCCAGGACACAAGTCATTCTGCCCATGAAAGAATAAGATTTGAAAGATTTTTTAAAATACCAGTGAACTGGAATTGGTCAGTTTCTGGAGCTGCCACAACTTCAATCTTTCTCTATGACTCGAATTCCATAGCCAATGTCCAATGAGCCTGGCTACCAGCTCGACCCAGCTGAAAGCACACTGGAAATTTAAAGCTATGAAGCCAATGTTATTTTAAGTGCGTCAGTGAGAGGGTCACTGCAGAAATTCCTGTTATTATTTTTCTAAGGCAGAAGGTTTTTTTTGTGTTTTTTTCCCTTGTTGTTTGATTGCAATGGAGGCTTTTGAAAGACAGTAATTATTTTGAAGAAAATATCTACTAGCTGTTCTCAGTTACTATAGGTGAAATTAAGTGAGATCACAGAGATTTTACATTTCCAAAGCTATTTACACCTTTCCTGTTTGTTTTCATGGTAGAGTCTCCCAAGTCCCAAACAGAGATCACCTCCACTATTTAGTCAGTATCGGCAGTAATCAAATGAGGAAAGAGGGGAAGATGAACAAATTGTGAAAGGGCCTTTCATTGTCTTTGCCAAGCTAGGAACACACAGCCAAACCTCCAGAACTGGTGCAAGGCCCTGCCCAACTGCCACAAAGCTTAGTTAGGAATGTGGCTTTCTGATATCTTTGGGGGAAGAATGTGAAGTGCGATTTGATGCATTTTCTCAGCCACTCCATCCAAAGTTGTAACTGCATTAAATCTTCCATCTTTGTGCTTTCCAATTGGTATGGGCATTCTGGAAGAAAAGATAGAGTTTCCAAAATGCAATGCTTATTTTACTTGCTTAGTGTCAATTAAGTTCCTGCACAATTTATTATCAATTTAACTGAACCTCATGGAGGTGTCAAGAGCCTGTGCCAGTTTGGAAGTAGGGTTTGGGGAGAAAAGAAAGAAGAGTTTAAGAAGCATTACATTCTAACTTCCCAAACAGATGGTTCTTGTGTTGGCCATTGTCCCAGAGAATCGTCTTCTGGAATGTTCCAAGAGACAGACTGATTCAGTGTATAGCTTGCTCTAGGGAGAAATTAAAAAGGATCACAAGATATTTCCTCATTCCCTTTGGTACTACTTATGTTCCTTTCAACACATCACTAACTATGCAAACACAGAGAACTCCTTGTCATCTTTTAGGTTATCCAAGACTCACTACCTAGACTAATGTTTTCTACCATTACCCCTCATAATGTTTCTCTTTCCTCTCTTTCTCACAGCAGAAGGGTGAACCTTTTGGCTCTTCTGATCTCTACTTATTAGAAATTTAAGTACAAGTGAAGTATTGTTATTGACTGGTGTTAATGATTTGCTTATTTAATCCCCCACAGATATATCTGGATTTAAAAATGAAAATCTGGAATTTTGGGAAAGCCATTCCTTATGTTCAGAATAATTTTTTTGTCATTATAATTTTTTATTTTTTATTTTTGTGTTTTCTGGTGGCAGGATCTAATGTCACTTAGTCTGGGGTTTGGACTCACTGTGTAGCCGCTGCTGGCTTTGAGCTTCTGATCCTCCTGCCTCCAACTCCAGACTGCTAGGAATCCCATATGCAAAATTAGTTGTTTCAAAGGTGGACTATCAGGAATGTCATGGTAGGCTCAAACAGGGAGTTGTTCTAAAATAACTCCAATACCAATATGTTTTCTCTTGAAGAATCTATTATCATTGTATGCTTTTGAAATTTGTGTATGAGTGTGCATGTGTGTGTGTGTGTATGTGTGTTGCAGTGCCTGTGCAGAGGTCAGATGGCAATTTGTTGGAGTCATGTTTTTCTTTCTACCTTTTCATGGGTTCTGGGAATTAAATTTAGGTCATCATGCATGCATGATAGAGTGTCAAATGCCTTTAATCTGAATAATCTCAATGGTCCTGTCTTTACTTTTAAATGGTTTATTAAATTAAATAGTTTATGACAATATTTAGTATCATTTATTCAGATGTTTGTGTATTTTGCTCATCTGACATTTACTGTTTATATACAGTCTGCCAAATACTATCATAGTAGCTGAGAATGTGTGACTATACAGCTAGTGTTTTCAAAGTGGTACTGGTAGGAGACAAGATGCCAAACTATATAGATATCATTAAGTACCTTTTAGCATTTTAACTTATGAGATGCAGTCCACATATAATAACATGCTCTCATTTTTAAATGTTCAAAACTGATGAAATTGGATAAACTTATACATCTGTGCAAACTCAACTACAATCATGGCCCAGGGTAGTTCTATCATCTCAGAAAGGTAACAGGTATGCCCACCCTGTGCTAATTCTCAGCCCTGGCAACCTCAGCTTTGCCTTCTGCCCATAGAATTCTGTATATATGGATTCATACAGTGGGCACTCTTTTATATTTGGCCTTCCCTACTCAGTATCATGTTTCAGAGATTCATCTGTGCTTCATTTCAGTAGTTTAATCGCATCTTACTACTGAGTGGTACTTCACTGTAAGGCTAGCACACAGTTTGTTTATCCACATACAAACTGTGGATCGACACTTGGATTGTCTCTAGGCTTAGACTATAATGAATCAAGCTGCTGTGAATTTTTTAAACCAGTCTTTATGTAGACATATGTTTCATTTCTCTTAGGAATAAATACTTAGGAGTGAAAATATTGCATTATGATAAATGCAAATTTAACTTGACAAAAATGACTTCAAAGTGACTGTGCCATTTTGCGTGCTTCAGAGTTCATGAAAGTTGTAGTTGCTCCAAATTTCTAAAGTAGTCAATCATTTAAATTTCAACCACGTTAGCAAACTGTACTGTTGCATAATTTAATTGTAATGTGTAATTCCCTAGTGACTAGTAATGGCAGTCATTTCGTCACAAATTTAATAGTTGTTTAGGTTCCTTTGCTGAAACCTTTGTTTTCTACCAATTGTTAAAGCTTTTTTTCTTTCTTCACATTGAATTATGGTTCTCATATATCCTTGGCTCCAAGTTCTTTGTCATATCATAACACAAATAATTTGTCCTAGTGTATGATTGACTTTCAATGTCTTTTAAAATCAAAAGTTCTTAGCTCTTGTGATTCATATTTTTCTTTTAAGATTCATTTGATAATATTGTATGACATTGTTGATGATCTCTAAATCAGGAAGTTTTGCTTTATTTTTCTCATGAGTCTTATAATTATTTATTCCTAGGTCTGTCTCAAATGAAATTGTGTACATGGCATGAGCTGAGAAAGTTTCAATTTTGGTCTGGTGAGGTGGTCCATCCACTAAAGTTCTTGCTACATAATTTTGAGAATCTGGGTTTGGTCATCATTACCCACATAAACAGGCACACACAACAGTCTATGTCTATAACTTATGTACAGTGGGTAGAGAGAGGAAAATCCCTGGATCTCATTGGCCAGTTTTGCCAAACCATAAGCCTTAGGACCCTGTTTCAAAAATAAGGTAAGCACATGATGGAGGAAGCCCTCTGACACTCACCTCTAGTGTACACACACAAACACAAACACACCACACACACACACACACACACACACACACACGAAAGCATACACATACTCACGTGCACAAACATGCACAAATATGCCCCATACACAAGTGTATATTTAATGTTTCTGCAATATTTTTTAGTTTCTTGTTGATGGACTTGACATTCTTGCTGAAAAACAACTAATTCTATATGTGTATAATTTGTGACTTTTTGCTCTGCTCTGTGAATATGTAACGTCATTAGTTACACAGTGTCTTGATTACTGTAGTTATAAAGTAGACTTTTGAGGTTTCTATCTTATGACTAGAAAAGTCTTCACAATTTCTAGAATGAATACTTCTGGAACTTTGAGCTTTAAAGACCTGTGAATTAGTCTTGGAGGAGAGGGATATCCACTTTGAAAATTTTGAATCTTCCGATTCATGAACACAGTATATTTCCCCTTGAAATCTAAGTTGTGTACAATTTCTTTCAGCATTTGGTTTGNAAACATGGAGGTGGAAGCTCACGGTCAGCTATTAGATGGAACACAGGGTTCCCAAGGAAGAAGGAGCTAGAGAAAGTACCCAAGGAGCTGAAGGGGTCTTCAACCCTATAGGTGGAAGAATAGCCATGAACTAACTAGTACCCCCTGGGCTCGTGTCTCTAGCTGCATATATAGAAGAGGATGGCCTAGTTGGCCATCAATGGGAAGAGAGGCCCCTTGGTTATGCAGACTTTATATGGCCCAATACAGGGGAACGCCGGGGCCAAGGGGTGGGAACGGGTGGGTAGGGGAGCAGGGCTGGGAGGGGGGAGGATATAGGGAACTTTCTGGATAACACTTGAAATGTAAATGAAGAAAATATCTAATAAACGTTGAAAAAAAACCCAATAAAAATAAAATTTTAAAATGTTTGAAGGATATTCCTCTCATCTTAACCAGAATGGCATTTAACCACGGTATTTTAGTCCCATTAAGAAGTGAAGTCACAAGACAAAGCACCTTCTGAAGTTCACAGAGAAGAAAGAAGAAGCAAAACCTTGTCAAGAGAAGGGATTGTTTGGCAAGTTCTGCTCTAAACAAGAATAAGCTATCAGCCAAGCTTTGATGGATGTGGATATCTGCAAATAGAACATTTACACTTTTGTACCATGAGAATTTGTAAAGAAACTACAGAAAAACCCATGAAATCCTATCATAGGTCATTATAGCACTGGAATATATATTTATTAATGTAAATATTTTCTAAAAATCCTGCAGTGCCGTTTATTATAGAAGAGTGGTAAAATTAAAATACAAAAAAAAAAAAAAAAAAAAGAAAGGTAACAGGTATGTCCACCCTGTGCTAATTCTCAGCCCTGGCAACCTCAGCTTTGCCTTCTGCCCATAGAATTCTGTATATATGGATTCATACAGTGGGCACTCTTTTATATTTGGCCTTCCCTACTCAGTATCATGTTTCAGAGATTCATCTGTGCTTCATTTCAGTAGTTTATCGCATCTTACTACTGAGTGGCACTTCACTGTAAGGCTAGCACACAGTTTGTTTATCCACATACAAACTGTGGATCGACACTTGGATTGTCTTTAGGCTTAGACTATAATGAATCAAGCTGCTGTGAATTTTTTAAACCAGTCTTTATGTAGACATATGTTTCATTTCTCTTAGGAATAAATACTTAGGAGTTAAAATATCGCATTATGATAAATGCAAATTTAACTTGACAAAAATGACTTCAAAGTGACTGTGCCATTTTGCGTGCTTCAGAGTAGTTCATGAAAGTTCTAGTTGCTCCAAATTTCTAAAGTAGTCAATCATTTAAATTTCAACCATGTTAGCAAACTGTACTGTTGCATAATTTAATTGTAATGTTTAATTCCCTAGTGACTAGTAATGGCAGTCATTTCTTCACAAGTTTAATAGTTGTTTAGGTTCCTTTGCTGAAACCTTTGTTTTTCTACCAATTGTTAAAGCTTTTTTTCTTTCTTCACATTGAATTATGGTTCTCATGCATCCTTGGCTCCAAGTTCTTTGTCATATCATAACACAAATAATTTATCCTAGAGTATGATTGACTTTCAATGTCTTTTAAAATCAAAAGTTCTTAGCTCTTGTGATTCATATTTTTTTCTTTTAAGATTCATTTGATAATATTCTATGACATTGTTGATGATCTATAAATCAGGAAGTTTTGCTTTATTTTTCTCATGAGTCTTATAATTATTTATTCCTAGGTCTGTCTCAAATGAAATTGTGTACATGGCATGAGCTGAGAAAGTTTCAATTTTGGTCTGGTGAGGTGGTCCATCCACTAAAGTTCTTGTTACATAATTTTGAGAATCTGGGTTTGGTCATCATTACCCACATAAACAGGCACACACAACAGTCTATGTCTATAACTTCTGTACATTGGGTAGAGAGAGGAAAATGCCTGGATCTCATTGGCCAGTTTTGCCAAACCATAAGCCTCAGGACCCTGTTTCAAAAATAAGGTAGAGAGTGATGGAGAAAGCCCTCTGACACTCACCTCTAGTGTACACACACAAACACAAACACACCACACACACACACACACACACATACACACGCACACACACACGAAAGCATACACATACTCACGTGCACAAACACATGCACAAATATGCCCCATACACAAGTGTATATTTAATGTTTCCGCAATATTTTTTAGTTTCTTGTTGATGGACTTGACATTCTTGCTGAAAAACAACTAATTCTATATGTGTATAATTTGTGACTTTTTGCTCTGCTCTGTGAATATGTAACGTCATTAGTTACACAATATCTTGATTACTGTAGTTATAAAGTAGACTTTTGGCCAAAGATAGAATACTGATCTTTTCAGAAGTGTTAAAGATCTTACTTATGAAGACCTTGAAACTCGAAATTTCTGGACACTTAATCAGAACCTCCTCTCCCTATAGGTGAAACTTTTAAAACTTAGAAGGCTAAGTACTTGTGTCATATAAAGGGGAACTTTAGATTCAACACATGTTAAAGAAAGTCGTAAACCAAACCATTCAGTTAAACTTATGTGCGATGTCATCATTTTCATTGTAGCAATTATTTTCTCTTACCCTTTAGAAAGAGACTTTCAGTGTGGCAATGGACACATAACTGGTTGGCAAAGAAGGATAAAATCCTCAAGTTTTCACTACTTTTTAGATTATGAAATGATGCATCCAATTGAGAAGAGAGAACCCAAATCTTTCCTGAGCTACTTTTGGATTACTACTCACACATCTTTTAACCTAGGTATCAGTTACCTACCTCAAAAGATTCCGAGACACGTAAATAATCTTGAACACAGTCATTAATTATTCTTTTCCATCACCTGTCTTTTTAGATCTTACTGTTTTTCCTTGTAGAAGTAATAAGTTTTAGAATGGTCTCCTTTTACAACATGAATGTGTAAAGTGATAAATTTCACCAAAAGCACTGCCTTGGTAAGAAGCATGTTGTATTTTCATCAGCTTCAAACTCTTCCAACATTTGACAAAGGCATCACTTAAAGCTATATTGTTATATATTACATAATTAATAACATTGCATTATATATATATATATATATATATATATATATATATATATATATATATATAATTTGTTTTTCAGTTATTCTTATACCCTGTCTTTATTGCTTTCTTTTTTAGTGGAAATGGAAATACATGTAGTATTTTAATAATTCCAAATTTGTTGCAATTTGTTTATAGACCAATATATTTACTAAAATAAAAGTTCAATATGCACTTGAGTGTGATATGTAGTCTCAGGATTTATGCGGCATGATTCCTACAGTCAAATGGGTCAAAGTGATTGATAGATTAGTTCAGATCACCTACATGATAAGTAATTTTTCTGTCTTTAGATCTAAGAAACGCTGAAAAAAGAGTGTTGGAATCATCAGTAGTACTTAGGTTTAAAAAGAAAGTCTTCCTATGTTCTTAAGTTTTTTTTTTTATTATGTTTTTCTTCATTAACATAGAGGTTTAGGATTTTTCATCTCGACAACTGTCTCATCATTATGAAATGATAATTTGTTTCCTGAAGAGGGAGTAATTTATGATTCATTTAAAAAAGACTTTTTGTAGATAATGATATAGACATCCTACATTGCTCATACTAATGATTTCTTTTAAAAAAATACTACTTTTACTCTATTTTACAAATGAGGAAGTAGAGGCTCAGAGGTAAAGCAATTAACCCACACAGCTGGTAGTTAGTGCTGTGGATATTTAAATGGTCATCCTCATGCTGAGCCCACACTTCGATTCAGAGTGTTAGCGTGCTTCTCTCGATTATTTTGTTGTTGTTTTTTTAATTAATATTTTTTTCCTGAAGTAATTTTACTCCTTCCCTTTCCTTTATTCAAAACCTCCCATATACTCTTCCTTGACTTTTTCCAAATTCATGGTCTCTTTTAAAATTGTCATTATACACACACACACACACACACACACACACACACACACATGCATGAATTGAGATTGGATAACCATTTACTGTGTTCTTCTCTGGGGAAGACTTTTTCTCCCACTCAGCATTTTTTAGTCATCTTTAGTTCTTTTGCATGAACTTATCCACATTAGTACATCTTTTTTGGTAGTCCTTGTTCAGCTCCCACTTTAGGTAGCCATTTCAGTAAGAGTTAAAGGTGCAGCTTCTGACACCATCTGACAGAAATCTTCCTGTCTTTTGCAATCTTTGCACTCTCTTCCAAAATTATCCTTGTGTTTTGGGTATAAGAGTTGTATTGTAGACATATCATTTGAGACTAGCCCTCAGAACTCTGTATTTTTATTGGCTGTGATTTTTTAAAATTGCCTTTGTCTATTTAAAGAGAAATTTCCTTGGTAGGAGATAGGGGACATATGCCAGTATAAGGGAAAATATTTATAATGCCATCAGGCATTATTATGGTTTAGTAAAGTGGTAGTAATGGATTCTCCTCATGAGATCCATTCATTAGCCCTTGGTGGTTAGGTTTCCAGTATAAGGCGTGATTTCCTTCTTGTTGGTAGGGTCTTAAGTCCAACTAGAGATCTATTGATTACTGCCAAAGTATGGGTACCACTACTGCACCTTAGTGATTATCATGCAATGCTCATTGCTGATGTGGTTTACAGGCGCTAGAGTTGGTTTAAATTTTTGGTTGCTTCTTTCCCTTGGAAGAATGCAAGGTGTCTTCCATGAAAGCTCATTCTCAGGGAGAAGGCATTCAGGTCAGTCAGTTCTATCTCAGGAACTCCTGACCTCTGCATTTGAAGTGCATGATGTCTTCACCGATATAGAATTATCTTCTGAGAGGAAAGACACAGCAATAGCAACAGAAGTTAGTCTTTTAGGAGTCTTAAAGAAAATCTTGACCAAAAACTTAAAACAGGGCTGTTGTTGGGCTTCTTGTTAGATGGTCTTTGGATTTCGGAGGAAACATTGTTAGCCCAAATAGGACAATTTCATTTAAACTACTTACATACATTTATGGATTGAAAGTTTTGGGTTTTTTGTTTGTTTGTTTGTTTGTTTGTTTGTTTTTGTTTTTCCAAGAAAGGGTTTCTCTGTGTAGCCTTGGCTGTCCTGGAACTCATTCTGTAGACTAGGCTGGCTAGAGAACTCAGAGATCTGCCTGCCTCTGCCTGCTGCTACTGCTAGGATTAGGGGCATGTACTTACACCAATTCAGTAGAGTAATGTTTTTTTTAATATGACTTCCTTTATGCTGTCATTTTTCTATAGAAGTATCTGTGCATGTGATTGGGTCTCTCAGTGAAACGCTATGCTCTTCATTTAGAATGTTTAGATCATATTTAATGAAACTATTGGCATTCTTGATCTTAGATATGTCCTCTTGATATTTATTTTTCACTTTTACATAATTGCTGTCTTTGTTCTTCTCTTTCTTTTTTTATGTTCTCTTTCATTCTTTTAAATGAATGTAATAATTTTTCATGTTCTATTTTGTCTTCACTATTGACCTATGTCCTTTCTATATAACAACGTTACACTATGTTGTCTAAATAGTATTTTTCTTTCCTTTTAAGTTTGTAGGTTACATGAGGTTTATGACATGCCTTTAATCACAACACTTGGGAGGCAGAGGCAGGTGGATTTCTGAGTTCGAGGCCAGCCTAGTCTACAAAGTGAGTTCCAGGACAGCCAAGGCTACACAGAGAAACCCTGTCTCGAACAAACAAAACAAAACAAAACAACCCAAAAAGCAACAACAACAAAAACGTCTTTTGCTTCTTCAATTAATTTTGTTCAATGTAAAAACAAAATGAAATCTCTTAGCTTGTAGAACTTACAAAAGCAAAATACAGGACAAATATTGGTTATAGCCCACCTCTGACCAAGCACTGGTGTAAGTATTCCTGCATTGATGTTTTGTGAGATAGTCACGTTCCACATCTAGTGAGAGGGCCTCACCATAGCAGTGAAACATGGAACATTGTTTTCTTCTCTGCCTCCATGATGCTTTTCTTGTGTACTTCCCTCCTCACCAAGGCACCAGTTTGTTGCAATATTGTTTTTAACGCACTCATTGTCTTTTTAAATGGAATTTAAAGTTAAGAAAACCATCTTTCATATTTACTCAAATATATGTCATTTGAGATGCTTTTCTATAAGCATGCACCCAGCATGATTTATTTATTTATTTATTTATCTTTAGCTTGCCTACATTTTAGACATTTAGTAATTTTTAAAAACATCTCTCTTGGGTGTGAATTCTCTTAGCTTCCTGCTCATCTTTGCAGTGTTCATTTAACCTACAACTATTCACTCAATCTAGAATTGAATGTTGAGTTTTGGCACATTAAGTATGATGCTTTGTTGACATTGGCTGTGCTCTTGAGGAGAAATCTGTAGCAAATCTTATGTTTCTTGCACTGTATATAGACAATGAGTCAGATCCTTGGTCTTTTAAAGTTTTCTTTAAAGTCTATTACAATTTGATTATGATTTTCCTTCCTGTGGCTTTCTTTAAATATCTATGATAATACATTTCATCAAATTTAGGTATTTTGGTTATTATTTTTTCCGTGAATCTTATTTTGTACATTTCTTATTCTCCTTCTTTTCTTTGACTGTAAATATAGACATCATACATTACACTACTTAGTACCATCTCCAGGTGATGTTAAGTCCAAATAGTTTGTGAGACTTGGTTTGAATATATATTCTTTATTTTTATTTTTATGTTAATGCATTTAGTTCACTGATTTTGGCTCTTCCTGAAGCTGTAATGTACTAGTACACCTATTACTTTCTTCTCCATTTCAAATGTTTTGTTTAGCTCTAAAAATTACATTGCTTCTTTTAAAATTATTCTGTTTAAAGCCACATTCATTACGTTTATGTTTTCCTTTAAATCATAAAGCATGCTTGCTAATTTTTCATCTTTGCTCTAATTTTCTTTTGGCTATGATAAGATATTCATCACTTTGCTGTGAAGCCATATTTGCATTATATCACATTTTATGCTTCATATACTGTAAAGCACACTATTTTTGTGGGTTTTTTTGTTTTTGTGTTTTTGTTTTGTTTTTATTTGTCCTTAAAGAATTTTAAACTTTATTTTTCAAAAAGTATTATTTTATGGTCCACTTGTTTGGTTTTGTCTGCTTGTTTTAAGCTTTGTTAGACTATGTTTAAAATTGCCTTTACCTCTGAGTTCATGATTCAGCAAGATCTAGGCCATGGATAGTTATGCATTGCACACCCACAAACCTGATTAAGCTTTAAGAGTTTCCTGCTCACAGTTCTGCAGTTCTGGTTCCCTTGATCTTCTCCAGCCTACATAGTTTCACCTGATACAGATCAGGAGTCACCTGGAATTTAACCTGCGACTCTCAGTGGCTTTTAGGTAGATAGATGGGAGACAATTTCTCTAAATAGTTATGTTCTTGGCAGTACCCGTTCCCAAAAATTTTTTTAGTTTTTTTTTTCTTCTCTTTGGCAGAGAGATTCCTTCTCCAGAAAGCTAGAGAACAAGTCCTTCCTCCTTCCTGCTCCACTAGGCACTGGGCAGCTTAGCTTTCTGTTGTCCAGCAGCTGAAAATGGTTGTACACATTTAGTCTAGTGACATAATCATCTGGTTGGTTGTGCTGGAACTCAAGTTCCCAGTCACTCACTGCTTTCTAGATGAAAATGAAGCTGCTTTTTCTGGGTAGCAAAGAATTGTAGGGCAACCTGTTTCATTAATGGAAGTATGAAAATTTTGAAGTATTGAATAAACCAAGACATAAAAATTTTGAAGGAATCTTACTGTGAGAGAAAAATCACTCTGATGCTTGAATGGCTATGCGTGCAAAGTTAGGACAGCTTTGGGGGGGAGTGGAAGGTTGTTCTCTCTAGTTCTGATTAGGTTCAGGAAAGCACAGAGTGGGTATAAAACAAGAGTATCCCTGTTTGGAGATAAATTAGAAAATTATTTACAGAAGGGCAAAGGTATTTTTGAGCAAAGTCTATGGGGAGAGAAAATGCGAAGAATTAAAGGAGGTAGTCCCAGAACGGTATGTGGAAAACATGAATTGCTACAACATGGAATAAATTGATCTGTAGGCTTGTAGGACACACAGGAAGACTGTAGTTAAGTAATAAGTTTAATAAGTTTAATCACAACGCAGAACCCCCTCCCCGCAACCCTACAAATAAGACTTAATGTATTTCAGTAGGCTGGACACAAATGTTTTGTGGGAAATTCATTAGCAAGAACCATGGATGGACATAAATAATGTCTTACAATTGCAGACCCTCACAAAGGTAATACAGTTATTATTATTATTATTATTGCTAATGGAATAGAATAGAATAGAATAGAATAGAGAATGTCATTGTACATATTTCCAGAGTAGCTTTTAACAGTTTCTTTTTCTTTCTTTCTCCTCTGTGGGATGGTTGATCTTGAGCCTGGGGGGGGGGGGAATTGGTCTCAGACCTTTCCAAATTCACCACATTTCTTTGCCTCCGATTCTTACATGTCCAAGGACAAGGAACCAAAAACATGCCTTTGTAGGAGGATGCAAAAGTTTTATTTTACCAACTTACTTTTGATTTTAATTATATATGTCTATAGTAAGTCATCATCTAAATATATTTCTTCAAAATGTTAGGAAAAATGTTTTAAAGCCATCATGTTAGCAGACTATTAAAATTGTCTAGTTGAAAGATTATGGAGTTTAGTTAAAGCATTTAAAATGGAAAGAGTGCAGATGAGAATGAAAAGACAAAAGTTCTAGGGTTGAGTTTTGTGTCTTGAGAGTAATAGAAAAGTAACTTTGATTCTTTAAAACAATGTTTATAGAGGATACAGGGAACTTTCTGGATAACACTTGAAATGTAAATGAAGAAAATATCTAATAAAAGTTGAAAAAAAAAAAAAAACAACAATCAGCCAGGCATGGTGGTGCACGCCTTTAATCCCAGCACTTGGGAGGCAGAGACAGGCAGATTTCTGAGTTTGAGGCCAGCCTGGTCTACAGAGTGAGTTCCAGGACAGCCATGGCTACACAGAGAAACCCTGTCTCGAAAAACCAAAAAAAAAAAAAAAAAAAAATCACCTGAAGATTTTGGTTGATACTGGCAGTATTAGAAAGGTTTGCCAGACACAAGATAAAGTGCAGCTTTTGCAGTTCAAAGGATATTAATGAGTATACATTGAGGGTCAGCCTTATAATTCTGTTGTCCCCATTAGCTGGATGGTCTCTGTCCTTATTGACACAGTGGCTCAGCTCACACAGCTAATGAGGTTATGTTCCCTTTGTCTCAGAATATTGAAGAAAGACTTCCAAGGCAGGTATATCCGGATAGCTCTGTATCTGAGAATCTCTCTGGCCCAGCCTTGTGGGATCAGAGCATTGAGTGGATTAGAAAATGCCAGGAGCGAAAGGCCTTTAATCCCAGGATTCTGAAGCAAGGAGATCTCTGAATTCAAGGCCAGCCTGGAACAAATTAAATCTCAGGTCTAGGCGTGGTGGTACACACCTTTAGTCTGGGCCACACCTTCTGCTAGAGGCCCTATATAAGGACATTGGAAGAAGAAAGACTCACTCTCTCGACTGCTGCATCGACTTGCCAGCAAATCCGTTGGAACCTCTTTCTACAGAAGACCAGTTGAAACAACTACCCTCGTGGGACTGAGAAACTTCCCGATTCTTGGACTTCCCATGCACAGCTGACCTTTGTTGGGTTATTTGGACTACAGACCAGTGACTGCCAGCTCAAAGAACTAACTGCAAAGCCTCTAGAGGCCTGTTTGGTCAGGACACGTGTGCACTGAGCATTTTTTCCATTGTGTTCCTCGTTGCGAGCAAGACTCGCCCTCGGAAGCTGTGATTTGCTCTTGAAGGAGCAGAAGATGTCGCTCATCAGCTTTTTACCTGCGCTCACTCATCTTTCTCAGGACCAACTTGAAGCTGAAGAAAGGGCAAGATCTCAGAGATCACAGCAGACCTCTCTGGTCTCCTTTCGAAGAAAGTCTCCATCATATGGATTCAGGAAAGGCTGGATTCCGCGGTTGCTGGAGGATTTTGGAGATGGAGGTGCTTTCCCTGAAATCCATGTGGCCCAGTATCCTCTGGATATGGGTAAACTGAAAAAAATATCCAATGCTCTGGCCATTCAGTTCGATCATGAAGGGAAAATTAAATATGATATAATTGCTCGACAGGGACATTCCAAAGACAAGGTCATTTATAGCAAATATACTGACCTAATTCCAAAGGAGGTTATGAATCCAGATGACCCAGACCTACAAAGGCCCAATAAAGAGACGGTTAAAGAAATAACAGAAAGGACAAGAATAACCTTGGAGAAGATAATATCAAGGAAGGTTGATACGGCCAAACCTGTTCATGCAGCTGAGAAGTATACCCCTGCTAAGTATATCCACTACACGCCAACTCAACAAGGAGGAACATTCAATTCTGGACCTAAACAGAGGGTTATTCGGATCGTAGAAATGCAGAAAGACCCAATGGAGCCTCTGAGATTCGGGACTAATAAGAAAATTCCCCGTGGACCACCGTCTCCTCCTGTACCTGTAATGCACTCTCCTCCTCGGAAGAGCACCGTGAAAGAACAGCAGGAGTGGAAGATCCCTCCATGTATATCTAAGTGGAAGAACTCGAAGGGTTATACGATTCCACTGGATAAACGGCTGGCTGCTGATGGAAGAGGACTTCTGNAAAAAAAAATCAGTCTTACAGTGACCCTCATTTGGAGATGGAAGATTATCTGATGTAGAGTAAAAGAGCAAAGTAATCCAGCGGCATGTACACCAAGTTGGGAAAGAAACCAAATGAAACCAGACATTTTCTTCTCAATACATTATTTTATTTTTTTGTCTTAAGGAAAAAAAAGATTTGATGATGAAGTAAAGCCCATTGGATGATTTTGACAAAATATAGAAATATAGAAGATCGACAGAACTGTACATTATGTGTAGTGCATGAGACCTTAAGCCCTTGATGCCATTTATCTTCACTTGTGTGAAGAGATTTAATAAAGTAATTTATTAGGTCCCTTCTCACTCATAAAAAGAAATGTCGTAAAAGACATATCCCTTCATATATTCTCCATATATTGAGTATTAATCCTTATATCACTGACACAGTGCGGTGTGCTAAATTTTCCATGCTTCTGTTTTAGAGCAAAACAAATGTAGATGCTAGGGAAATCTTAAATTTGGGGGGCAGAAGAATTGTAAGATTGATAGATGCTCTCAAGTTTCCCAATTTGGAGTGCATATTAATTTTCAGAAAAGAACTGACCTTGGAAAATGAGTTGAACATCATTTCAGCTGTTTAAATTATGACACCAAATAAGATATCCAGTCAGTGACAGAGGTAACACTTTACAGGGAAGGAGTCTGCTTCCTGGTTTTTACTCTCCCTGAGATGTGAAAGACAGTCAATGGTGTGATATAAACCCCTCTGCTCTCAAAAAAAGAGGTCGATTCCTAGTTTCTTTTGTGTAAGACAATAGATACCGAACTTAGACGACAAGGATTCATGGTTCATTTCTATATTATAAGTAAAAGATAAATATTACACACACACACACACACACACACACACACACACACACACACACACACACACTTTAGCCCAAAGATAAATAGGAAGACAAAAGATTTAAGTATCTGCTAATTGAAGCTCACTTTATTTTCATCAATGATAATGATGCCAAGTAAAATTTAAACATTGAAGTTCTGGGCCACTTTAGTTAGATGTTTTTCTTACACCTAAAATATTCACCTTTGCCTTTCATGCTCATCTGCACGAGAGAACGGAGCTGTCATATTCAATAAATTTTCAGGTACATCTTCCCTTGTTGGGGACACGGGCAAAATGATGTACTATGGAGCAAATATGAACTGATTTCGGAAATTGACACAAATTCCTACAATTGACACAAAGTGACAGTTCTCTTCACAGGGAAACGGCTGACACTGGATTGGATTTTCCTCTTCAAAGCAGACTTCTTTTCTGCAGCTTGGGTAAAAGGGAAGAGGTTCCAGTAAAACAGACAGACAATGCGGTTTCATTAACTGAGATAGTAATGGACCTATATAAACCACAGCTTTCTTGGTCCAAGTCCTAAATGGAGACTTTCTTTCTTCTTGGACTAAGCTGGAGATGCATCTTGCAATGGCAGATACATAGCCTGAAAGTCTGATCCAGTTGCATCCAGTTAAGCAGAAGTCTTGCAGGAGTAAAGGCTGTGCTTTCCTTGGGAGTATGCACTTTCACATCTGTAGTAGACATGAAAGACTCGTGTTTGATTGAAGCCAAAGGGCAATTAGCAGAAGCAATAAGGCCAGAGTTCTGCTCTCCAGTGGGAGCTGAGATGTATGTTTGTGGAATAATCACAGGTGGTGTCCAGTAGTTTATTGAGTACACTGAACACTGCAAGTACAGCGTCTCACATGGAATCAATGGTCACGCATTTTAAGTTTTGTGTCAGGTTTTAAAACTTTGGAAAAATTCTAAAAGATTCACAAGTGTATGAAAATAAAAACAATTTAAGTTTTCCAGATTTAGTGCAATTATTGATAAAAATTACTCATATAAATATATTAACAACCATAAATAAAATTTACCAAATGGCTACATATATTTTATAAAGTAATAGGCAAATAAATTATACATCAGTTACCAGTTAGTAAAAAGCAAGGGAGACATCAAGGGAACTCTTTCCAACACAAAAGAATTAGAAGGTGAGAATACAAAGAATAAAAGCTGTGATCTTATTAACATGTCAGTTCAATTTGTAGACAGAAGCAAGACTGGTGTGTAAAAATATCCCTGGAATGAGATGAGTGGGTAAATCAGAAAACAAGGCAGAGCTACATCAGCAAAGAGTCAAGTGGAGAACAATGGCAGCTTAGCAAATGTGTATGGAATGGAACAGGAGAGTGATTTAATTTTACCAAATGCCCTTTAAAACATAGAAGAGCCATTGCTGCATGTGCAGGTGTGTGCAGTAACACAACAGTGGGATAAATGTAAAAGGGTTAAATTTGTATATATATTAAAGCAAATCGGTTTTACTTTTGTGTTCCTTTAAGCTCATACCTTCTTTGGAGCCTGAGCTGGTTGTTTTCACTTGCAAAAACTATTGGAAGAAGACAAGATACCAAGTAGAACAAATAGTTTTTAAAAAGTATCAATTAGCAGAGAAGAAAAGATCTCTGTTGATATATTTAAACAAGAGGACAGGGCTCAGCAGAACCTTCTGCAAGGATGAAATAAAGAAGCTGGCAAAACCATTGTTGGATAGTTTTTTGTTTGTTTGTTTTTATCCACAACAGTTTGTTATCACATGTGAAAGTTCGTCACATAGAACTAAAGTTTGGCATAAACAAGCCACACACCAGATTTTAAGATAAACAAGAGCAATCACCACTTTTGGACGAGTAGTGAAGTTGCCATGAGGGGCTTCTGTAAATCATCAGAAGATGTGGTACTTTTGAAGTCATCTGGCTTCAGCATCCCTGGGCTTCCCAAGAAGCAGCAAGTTAGTTTGTTGCTACTTAAAGCACAATTTTGCTTATTTAATTTAAAAGGCTGGCTAAGTAAGACCCTGGAGCTTACTCCATAAGCCAATGGGCTGAGATAAATGTGTGCTATGAATTAGACAGATGAAGGTGTGTGATTTCAAGTCAGTGATTTTAGTTGGATTCCTGGGGCCACAAAATAGGAGGTAAGAACTGCTTACTAGAAGTTGTACCCCAACCTACATGCACACACACACACACACACACACACACACACACACACACTTGTAGAAGTGTACCTATGCCCTACATAAATAAGTAAATAAATGTAATATATTTTAAACAATTATTTGATGCTTTTCCAGTTCTAGCAAATGTTGCTAAAGATTCAAGCATGAGCTGAGACAAAGGCAAGAGGACAGCAGGCGGGAAACACTCTCTTTTTAGGGAAACTCTGAAACTGCAATAGTGTGGCCTCCTCCCACCATGGTACCATAGCAGAAGACGGAGTCTGGGAGTCCTATAAATAGGTGTGGGCAATCTGTACAGACTCTCCAGTCTCTGGTTTTTCCTCACAGCTTCAGAGTTGCTTAGAGCAGCATGCTAGACGAGAGCACGAGACATACGCCAAGAGAAATTACTGCCAGCCAGAGTGACTTTGACTCGTGAGCAAGTGTTGAAGGGGAGAACTAGCCAGCCTCAGTGATGGACACTGAATGCAGAAATGGCAAGCCCCAGGGCCCTGATTCTAGACCTGGAATCATATCTGAGTCTCTGGCAGCTCACATTGACCCCCAACCCCCCACGGTAGAAGGAAAAAAATGGGTAGGCAGAGAAATAATTTTCCATAATACATATTCCAGAGAGCCCAAGTTTCACCTGGAAGACTATAAATTGGTAACTTTGCAGCATCAGGGGATATGGGGACTTGAGAGCAAAATTAATTTCAGTTAGGGAAGAATAAAGATCATTTCTTGGAGCCTTTAGTTGGAGATATAGAAAACACTCCACATAAAGCAGACCATGACAAAAGCCAAAAAGGAAAAACTGGGAGATTGCAAAGTGGATACAGGAAATGAATAACATCGGGTTTGTATGTTTTTAAAAAAATCTTTAAAGTGCCCATTAAACATTCATATATATTCAACAAATCCCTGAACACAAATAGGTCAAGTATAGGCAGAACAAGAGACCTCCCTTGACAATTTTCAAAGTGTAAAGCCTTGACATGGATCTCATATCAAGAGTACCTGTGGGGACAGACAGAGTCTTATCAGTCTACAAAGATGTGGTCGTTAGCACAGGCTGATGCTGCCGCACCAATGAAACTCAGAGCCTGGAATCTACTGAAGAAGTCACATATACACATACACATATGCATACATGTATATGTTATATACATATATATATATATCACATTTGTATATGTCACTATTGTTTTTTGACATAGTGAGAAGGCAAAGATAATTGTCCAAACTTTTAGAGAAAATGTTAATCATGACCTATAGCTAATGTAACTTCCAGAACAAGACACGTAAATGACTCTTTTGTAACAATATTGAGGAAAGGTATTTTTGTTTTGTTTTTGTTTGTTTTGTTTGAGACGGGATCTCTCCTAGCCCAGGCTGGCCTGGAACTTGCTGTATAGTGGAGAGTGAATTCTGATCCCCCTGCCTCCACTTCTTTTGTACGGAGATTACTAGCTCACTCCACGCAGCAGTTCTATGTAATTCTGGGGATTTAACCCAGGACGTCAGGAGTGTTTGGCAAGTACTCTATTGACTGAGCTACATCTGCAGCCCCACTTTCCTTTTGTTTTTCCTTTTTTTTTTTTTAAATGTTGGGGATTGAATTTTAGACCTCACATAGGTTAGGCCAGTTCCTGCCCATGATCATCTAGACTGGTAGGGAAGAGTTGCATCTAGACTGGTAGGGAATGGTAGGTCCTCAGAGCCCCAGTCAGGGCATCTTCATGTAACTCTGGCCACTTTATCATTTAACTCAATTGTGGTTACTGTTCTATGATGTTGATCACCCATACTTAGCTCTTCACAGAAAGGATTTGAAACTAACAGGTTTCTCATATTTATCATCATATTCAAGATCAGAGTTCAGGTAAGGTTAAGTTAGATAAGCCAGTGAACTAATGCTGGCCTTCATTACTTATAAATATTTTGTTTTTTATCCAGACACGAACTGTGCTTTGATCTTTAAACATAGCACATTCATCTTTCCCAAATAAGAAGCTAGGATAAAAGAATACAGTCAGGATTCTTTACTCTTTCAACTGATGATATCTGTAGCATATATAATAGAGATATGCAATTTTTATTTTTATAGATTTGTAAAATTTCTATAGAAAAAAAATAAAGAGTGAAATATCAAGGACCAAACATCAAGTCAATAGTAAATGAATTGGCTAGGGAGACAGCACATTTAGCTTAGTGTCTCCTGTGCAAGCATGAGGACCTGAGTTTGGACCACCAGCATCCATATAAAAAAAAAGCAGTCTGGCAGCACTATCCACAATTTTTATGTCAAGGAGTCAGGAACAGGAGAATTCCTATGCTTCCTGACCAGTCAGTGTAACTGAATGGATGAGTCCCCATGTTCAGCAACAAACCTTGTTTCAAATAACAAAATGAAGAACTATTGATGAAGAAACTGGTACCAACCTCAGGATCCCATGTGCACACATGAACATGTGCAGTTACACATTCCAATGCAAACACATACATGAACATCTATCACACATGCTTCAAAATCAATTTTTAAAATTAAAATATTAAGTGGGGTTGGAGAGATGGCCCAGTGGTTAGGAGCACATTGATTTTCCAGAGAATCTGACTCTGATTCCCAACACTGGCATCTTGCAGCTGTCTGTAACTGTAGCTCCAGGAGGACCAGATGGCCTTGGACTGTATGGGCCACTGTACTCATGCACATACTACACAGACATGCAGATATACACATAGTTAAAAAACAAGTTCTCTAAATTTAAAATGTAAATAGTTATGAACAGATGCATAATTTACTCAAACAATATTGAATTTATTAATAGTTATTTTATTTAAAAGACAGTAAAGTTCCTCTTAAAAACAAGTAATATTACTTTGATATACTTGTGAAAATCTATTTAAATTGTATAATAAATTCATAAATAATGTTGTTAATTATTTCTTAGTGTCTACTAATGTATTCTGATTTAACCAATTTTGACTTTATGGGTTGATCTAAAATATTTTTAATATAAATTTAGTATATAATTTTATTTGACTTTGCTTATTACCTTTATTTGATTGGTACATTCTATGTGTATAATATTTTCGATAATAGGCTCAAATTAAACTTAAAATTTTTATTGATTTATAGTAAAACTTTTCATTCAATTGTCTTAAGATGTTAATATGCAAGTACCTACATTTTATACGTAGCTTAGTAGACATTCTGTATATTGCCTGAAGACAACCTATTTATTTAAATTTACATGTTTAAAATATGATTTGATGTAATAGAACATTTAAAAATACAATTTGATAAAAATATTGAATATGCATATTTCATGGAAAACATCTCTTGACAAACTGGTATTGTTTCATCAGTCTTGAATAGAACAAAACTAAACTAAACAAAAAAGGAGGGAAAGAGCCCCCAAAAGCACAAGGAACAGATATAGATACAAAGTCCTCCTCAACACACACTCAAGAATCCCATCAAAACAACAACCTAGAAGCTATCACTTATATGTGAAGGACTTGATGGTTAAAAAAGAAAAGAAAAATTACAAATAAAATGTATGTAGAAAAGTTAAAAGCCCTGGCATGATGTCTTGAAACAAGAAGCTCTAAAGATGTCACTGAGTTTGTCTTCATTGCCCACATAATGTTGGGTATGCAACCTAGCTTTAAGAGTAGGTTTTTTTTTTTTTTTTTTTTTTTTTTCCGGTGAGTCTCCTTTGGAGAAGATTAAGTTTTCATTTTCTACAGGCTATCAGGAGCTCAGGGCTAGGGATGGGGTCATTGTGTCCTTTTCTCCTTTCATCTTAGAACGCCATCTGGGTGGAGAACTATGTAGGCTTGCATGTGCTGCCTCAGACTCTCTGAAATCATATGCTCACTGATCCTGTTGAATTATAGGGCCTTACTTTCTTTGTGTTTCCCATCCCCTCTGGCTCTTACAATTTTTCTCCTTCCGCTTCATCATCCCTGTGCTCTGAAGGTATAGATTTTATGGAAACATCCAGTTTAGGGTAGAGAGTTCTGAGGTCTGTCACTTTCCCATAGTGTCTTGCTGTGACTCTCTGTGTCTGTTCCCATTTGCTGCAGGAGAAAGCTGCCCTGGTGACTGTGCAAGGCACCAATCTATAGGTATCGGTGGCGCACGCCTTTAATCCCAGCACTTGGGAGGCAGAGGCAGGCGGATTTCTGAGTTCCAGGCCAGCCTGTTCTACAAAGTGAGTTCCAGGACATTCAGGGCTATACGGAGAAACCCTGTCTCGAAAAACCAATATATATATATATATATATATATATATATATATATATATATATATATATATATATATATATATATATATTACTACTGTTTCTGTCTTTTCGTTTTAGAGTAGTAGTATTTGGTCTTTACTGTAGGTTCTGGAATATTAGTCATGGGTTCTTGGTTACCCAAACAGTATCAGATATGGATTTGATCTCAGGGTGTTGGCATTAAGTCAGATCAGACACTGGTAGGCTTTGAGTCACAAGCTTTGAGTCACCATTGTACTAGCATATCTTGAAGGGAGGCCACTGTGTAGATAAAGGATTTGTAGTTGGGTTGGTGTATGTTTTTTTTTTTTTTTCATAGCCTGAAAAGTATCTCCCTCTACCAAAGACACTAGCACATAGGGATCAAGGCTTTATGTAGGCACCATCTCAGCATCTCCATGTTAAGTGAGTTGTATCAGTGTTTTATCTTCAGTAATAGAGTCTTGCCATTGTTTGTGGAGAGCAACTTATAGCCTTTGCAGCAACTGGGTTGTTTGAAGTTTCCCATGGAACCACTTTGGCCATCAACTAAATTAGATGAAACCCAATTCTTATTCTGAAAGCTTCATGTCCTGAGAAGAGAGGTCCAGTTAGGACTATGGCTCATCTGTTACTTAGAAATTTCATTTAGATAGCCTTCATATATGCATGTAATATAAGAAGCATCTACTGTATTAGGTTCCCATTCTACCCTCAAATGACATAGCTTATACTTTCTCTTCCCACCCTCCACACCTCACCCTTCACTCTCCTTCAGTTCTCCATATGATCCTTGTGTTCTAGTCCCCACCCCTAACCAAACTGTAATTATTTATTTGATTTCTCTTTCCTAAGAAGAGATATCCACATCAACTAGATATATACCTAACTTTCATGGTTCTATAAATTATATCTTGGTTATCACTAACTTGACATCTAATATCCATATATCAGTGAATATAATTCCATAATTGCCTTTCTAGGTCTGGGTTACCTCACTAAGGATGATCCCTCCACCCCCCAGTTCCATCCACTTGCCTGCAAGTTTTCATGATGTCATTTTCTTTAATTGCTATCACTTAATTGTGTAAGTGTACTACATTTTCTTTAACCATTCTTCTGTTGAGGGACATCAAGGTTGTTTTCACCTTCTGGCTATTACGCATAGAGCAGGAATGAACAAAGCTGAGCAAATGTCTCAGCAGTAGGCTGAAGCATCCTGCGGGTATTTGTCCAAGATTGGTTTAGCTGGCTCTTAAGGTAGGTCAATTGCCATCTTTCTGAAGAGCTACCACACTGACTTCCACAGTGACTGTACAAGTTTACAGCTCAGCCAGTAGTGGATGAGTGTCTCCATTAGTCAGCATCCTTGTTAGTATGAGTTGTTATTTGATTTATTGACTTTGGCCACTCTGACAGGTGTAAGATGAAATCTCAAAAATGTTTGATTTGCATTTCCCTTATGGCTAAGGATATTGAGCATTTCTTGTTTTTTGTTTGTTTGTTTGTTTTGTTTTGTTTTTTTGAGATAGGGTTTCTCTATGTAGCCCTGGCTGTCGTGGAACTTACTCTGTAGACCAGGCTGGCCTAAACTCAGAAATTCACCTGCCTCTGCCTCCCATATACTGGGATTAAAGGCATGCGCCACCACGCCCGACTTGAGCATTTCTTTAAGTGATTCTCAACCATTCGAGTTTTCTCTCTTTAGAATGCCCTGTTTAGATCTGAATGCCATTTTAAACTGTATTATTTGGTGTTTTAATTACTAGTTTTTTGAGTTCTTTATATATTTTGGATATTAGCTCTCTACCAGATGTGTAGTTGTTAAAACTCTTTCTTCATTCTGTAGACTGTCACTTTGTCCAAAAGACGGTATTCTCTGCCTTTCAGGAGCTTTTCAGTTTCATGAAATCCGATTTATTAATTGTTGATTTTAGTCCCTGAACTATTGGTGTTCTGTTCAGAAAGTTGTCTGCTGTGCCAGTGAGTTTAGACTATCAGGTTCAATGTATCTGGTTTTATGTTGATTATGTTGAGGTGTTTGATCCACATGAAATTGAATTTTGTGCAGGGTGGTAAGAATGGATTCTTCTACATGCAGCCATCTAGTTTGACTACTACCATTTGATGAAGACGCTGTCATTTTTTCAGTGTGTACTTCTGGTTTCTTTATTAAAAGTCATGTGCTCATAGGTACATGAATTTATGTCTGGGTTTTCAATTTGATGCCATTGATCAATATGTCTGTTTTTGTACAATCTTATGCTGTTTTTATTATTGTATCTCTATAGTACAATTTGTGGTTAGGAACTGTTATATCTACAGCATTTCTTTTATTATTCAGGATTGTTATTTCTTTTATTATTCAGGATTGTTTTAGCTATTCTGGGTTTTCTATGCTTCTATATGACATAGAAGATTGTATTTTAAATTTCTGTTGAAAATTGTTTTGGAATTTTGATGGGGGATAATATTAAACCTTAGATTGTTTTTGGTAAGATGGCTATTTTTATTATGTTATTCCTACTCATCCATGATCACTGGAAATCTTTCCACCTTCTGATATCTTCAGTGTCTTAAAGTTTCAATCATATAAGAATTTCAATTGTTTGATGGAGTTACTCTAAGATATTTCATATTTTTCGAGGCTATCATGAAAGGTGGTGTTTGCCTGGATTCTTTTTCACTGTACTGTAGATGCTTTTGTATTGTGTATTTTTCCATTGTGTTATGGAGTCTTCAAACTGATCAATGGACGTGAAGTGATTTTTTGACAGAGAAGGACACATTAGGTTTCAGTACAGAAGAATGGATTATTGCTTGGCTGCTGTGTCTGCTTCTGTGTCACATTTGGCAGACAACTGTAGCTGCATTTGCTATTTTTGGGGTTCCTTTTCCTTCCACCCTTCTCTACCCTTTTTTTTCCACCCTCTCAACCCCTCAGCACTATTTAAGAGAGAGAAAAGGTTAGAAAGGAAAGGAAAAAGATCCCTGAATAAAGTCTAGGATTAGAAAGGTTTGATGTTATCATTAGGTTGGACAACTTCAGTTCATAAGAGGTGCCCAGTTCCTTGGGACATTTGATTTTCACAGACAGGATACTTAGTTTCTTCTTGTTGTTGTTTCTTTTTTTGCACATGACTACTTAACAAACCATGACCACCAACAACCAACCAACAACCCACACCTCCTCTAGGAGACCTTTATAGACCTTATTTATTTAGTGAAATGTCCCCAGAATTCCAAATATCACACCATCGCAGAATCTGTCTGTAGCTGGTAAAACCATGCCTCTTCTAGATCATGAGGCAGATCATAGTGAACTGCTGTGAATTAGTCTGATATCCCAAACCTGAGGTCAAAAAATTTTTCCATAATATTTCTTTGTTTTCTAAAGGAACTAAAATTCTAGAATTCTCATTAGAGAACCTTCTCATAGAGTAATGTATAACAAACAGTGAGTAGGCTAAGAGGCAGATAATGTCTGGGTTCTCTGTGGAAGTGACTCAGGCTGAAAATTTGGCAGTCAGAAAAGAGAATAAACACAACATGTAAAATTCATGTATATATATGTATGTGTATGTTTATGTATACATATAAGGTTGTATTTTTATGACTTTTTAGAGATATTTAATGATATATTCTCAAATAAATTGTAAGGCAGGCTTGCTGGCATGGAGGTGCATTAATATATTTGAGAGCCTCTGATAGGCATGAATCGTATATAAGAAAATTCTCAGCATAAGTGAAATGAAGAACTTAGAAAGTATAGAATGATTTAATCTCATTGTATCAAGTTGAAGGCCAACATAAAGATGTAATTTTGTAGGTTTTATACTTCATTTTCAAAAGCAGTTGTACTGTTTCCCTAGGCTGACAGAAAAACCTCATGTAAACTCAATATTATGAGTAAATAGAATTTACTTAATACTTATATCTACATAAGAAGAACATGTATCTTATGCAAAAAATTTTAATGTTGTTTTGAAGTAGTGGGTTATTATAAAATGTAATTAAACCAATATGAAATATAACCTGAACTCCTGAACTACATTTTAAATTAAACTATATTTTATATTGATGTTAGTATAGGATCTATGATTTTGAAATTATGTTGCTACCTGTTTGCAAATACACAATCCAAAGCTTATCATTTTAAAATTAAATTATTCTCTGTAGGTGTATGAAGAATATAAATTCCAAGATATGTAAAGTTAAGAATTCATTTTAAGCCGGTCGTGGTGACGCACACCTTTAATCCCAGCACTCGGGGGGCAGAGGCAGGCAGATTTCTGAGTTTGAGGCCAGCCTGGTCTACAAAGTGAGCTCCAGGACAGCCAGGGCTATACAGAGAAACCCTGTCTCGAAAAACAAAAACAAAACAAAACAAAACAAAACAAAAACAAACAAACAAAAAAAGAATTCATTTTAAAGTAAGTCCTCATTCATTTCATGGCTGATTTTGTGATTTTGATAGTGAGTGCCACTTTTCCTTTGCTCATGCCCTGAGGATCATCCCATGTGGAGTGATATTCTTTGGTGACAGTTCTAGTGCAGAACATTAGGAAGACGGCTGAGCAGCTAGGTGTGGCAGTGTGTCCACTAATGTAAACACTCATGAGTCTGAGGGGTGGATCTCTAAAAGTTCATGGTCAACCTGGATTACACAAAAATTATCCACAAAAATGAGCCAAAGCTACACAGCTTTCAAGAAAGGAAGAAAAGCAGGCAGAGTGCAGAAACATCGTGTATTTCTGCAGTTCTTGAGGCGAACCAAGAATTTATTGAGCAGGAGACACAATGTTAGGCTTCCTTATACTACTTATAGGGCAGTCCCCAAAGGGAGGATTTTCTAAAATGTTGCAGGGCTTTTTAAATATCATTATGGGTAGTGGAAAGAGCTATAAATCTTGATAATATTATGAGTCTAGCTTCTTCTTACTTTTTCACATTTCAAAAAGCGAATTAGAATTTTATTATTTATTAAGTTTTCTAAAATTGATTAAATATCTACTGCACATAAATAACTGAAATCATAAAAATTCAATGTATGGAATTTAGTCATTATTTTGGAAAGCTCTGTAACTCACTAACAAGATCTTTCATTGTCTGTGAGTCATGGATTATATACTATGTTGGTTGTGTGTTCTTGTTGATTTTTCTTAAGAAGGCAAGCATCTAATTAATTCACCATGTCACCTAGTACAGTTATTTTCAAATCTTTAAAATACTGGAATACATATGCATGTACACATAAGAACTCTATAAGCTGCCTTCTCTTTATGCAACTTTTTTGGTCATAATCAGTGCATTATATACATGTATAATTTTAACAAATGGTGATGGTCAGACTAGATAGCTGCATGTAGAAGAATGCAAACAGATTCAAGTGGATCAAAGGCTTTAACATAAATAAGACAAGTACTCTAACTCTGGTGAAAAATAAACAAAGAAATAACTTGAACTCATTGGAACAGAAAAAACTTTCTGAAGGTACTAATAACACAAGCATTAAGACCAACAATAAATGAGAAGTTCCCCAAGAAGCTAAAAGATCTGTACAGTAAGAACATTCCAATTTGAGGAAAGCAGCAGCTTACCAAATTGAGAAAAACCACCTTTACCAACTATATATGTTCAAGGATATCAAGAACATATAAATAATAACAATGGAAACAAAACCAATCAAGAAAGCAAATTATATAGTTTAGAAAAAAGTATATAACCAAACTGAGAATTCTTAAAAGGTAAAACACAAATATTAGGGGTACACTTCAAAAATGTTCAACATCCTTACCCATCAAGGAAATGTAAATCAAAACTAATTTGAGAGTTGATCTTATTGCAGTCAGAATGACCAAGATCAACAAATGAGTAACAGAACATTCTGGTGAGGACAAGGAGAAAAGGAAAATATATTTACTGCCAATAGGACTGAAAACTGATACAACTATACCAGTCTTGGGTGTTTCTTCAAAGGATGTTATATCTTACTACAGAGATACTTGTTTATCTATGTTTATTTCTGCTCTATTCATAGTAGCCAGACATTGGAAACAGCCTGGATACCTATCAATGAATGAGTAGGTAATAAAAGTACAGTACACTATACAATGGAATATTATTCAGTTCTTAAGAAAAGTTAAGTTTTGAAATTCTCAGGTAAATTGATAGTGCTAAAAACAGTCATCCTGATGAAGGCAACTCAGGCAAAGATAAATATCACATGCATTCTTTTATATGTGGGTGTTAGTTTTTAAGCTTTAGATATGTGTGTTTTGACTTGAATAAATGTAGAGGTGAGGTAGCTAGTAAGAGGAGGGAAGAGACAGTCCTTCAAAGAAAGAAAATGGAGTATAATGTTATAAAGAAATAAATGGGCAACCATAATAGGAGAGTTAAATGGGCAGGGGAAAGGAAGGGCAGGTAAAGTCATGAATATGGGGACAGACAACCAAGATAAAGGTCTTTTAAAAGCAATGTGGAGGGCCAGACATGGTGGCGCATGCCTTTAATCCCAGCACTTGGGAGGCAGAGACAGGTGGATTTATGAGTTCGAGGCCAGCCTGGTCTACAAAGTGAGTTCCAGGACAGCCAGGAGAAACCCTGTCTCAAAGGAAAAAATAAAAAAAAAAAGCAATGTGGAAACTACTTCTGTAGATGCTTCATAAAAGATAGGAAGAAGACACTTAAATGGAAACTCCATACAATGAGAGACTCAATGCTCTAACTAGACAATTTATGCAACCAACAAAGCATCCAGTGACAGGAATGGATTACATTTTGTTGAGTAAATGGGCATAGGTATTCCACAGATGGTCCCCCAAATCACAGGTTATTGCAAAAATGCTGGTTACCTTGCATAACCTGATGGTAAAGCCAGTTGTATGCTGAAGCTAGAAGTTCCACGCCTATTGTCCATGGTGCTAGAAGATACTTCTCAGGCTATTGGAGGAGAAGTGTAATCATCAATTTCACCAAGCCCATGATCCATAAAAGAGTCCTACCTGTGAGATATAGTGCTATAATTGTGGCACAGATGTTAGGTGAGTAACCAACAGCTTTATTTTCAGTTGGACTCGATGCCTACTCTATGACATGGGAGTCATACCTGACATTGCTCAAGTAGGCCAAGGGGTAAATCTACTACTATAATTCTGCTAAAGGAAGATAGCAATAAAACAACTTTTAAGGACAAATTGCTATACTCATAGAGCAAAGTGGTAGCATGCAGTGCACCAAGACCTGAACAGGTCCAAACCAGACAAAATTCCAGTACTGGGAAAAGAGACATGATCTTCCATCCATAACCACAGAACTCTTGTAGTTGACACCTTCTTAGAAGGGAAATCAGTTTTTTCCAATACAATGTCACCAGTTATATCAATCATATTCCAGGGTAGGTACTATGCCCAGAAGTCAAACAACAACAACAACAACAACAACAACAACAATAACAACAACAACTAGACTCCATGATTTTGTGTGTGCTTTTACTTTTCTTTTGGTATCTTGGCTTACAGATTTTTTAAAGGTTTGTTTGTTTTGATTTTTTTTTGAGATAAAATGAACATGGAATTAGATGTGTAAGGAGAATACAAGAGGTGTTTGGGAAGAAGAAAGAATATGATCAACATATATTGTGTGAAAACCTTTAAATAGATTAACCATTATGTGGGTTGGTAAGTTTAATTTTGTGTGAGTTTTGGTTCAGGGTAAATATGGGATCAGACATTTATTATGAAATGAAAACATTGGAGTCTAACAATATTGAAAACTGCTCAATTATTAGCATTGTAGTTTGGATCTATCTATCTATCTATCTATCTATCTATCTATCTATCTATCTATCTATCTATCTATATCCATCTATCTCCGACTAGTGTTTTTGATAAGCTACATCTCATTTGATGTGAGAAGTGAGGCAGGTTTTTCTTTTCACTAAGTTCTTTCTGCTAACTGTAGTGTACTTATTGGACTCTAAGACATTGTGTCTTCCTAGATGAAAATGCATTTCCATCAGGTGTAAACTATGCAGAAACTGTCTAATAAATGTACATTGCTAGTAGCTTTTTATATGTGTTCTGTGACTCTTATTTTTAAATGAATTCTAACTTTGTGTGTGTGTGTGTGTGTGTGTATGTATGTATGTGTGTGTGTGTGTGTGTGAGAGAGAGAGGGGGGGGATATGTGAGTGTGGGTCCTTGAGAGTCACAGCACACAATTGGAACTTATAAGACAACCCATGGGAATAGGTTGTTTCCTATTGTGGGGTCTAAGAATGGACATCAGGTCATCAGGTTTGTCAATTGCTTTTACCCACTGTGCGATCTTTCCTGTTTTGTCTATTTTAAAACAGTGAACTAGAACATGTTTACTTATGTGTAATTAACTGTTATACAAACATGATTTCCACCGAGCAGTAAAATTACGTGTTATACTTTGAGGAATGTATTAGCAGTATGATATATATTTTTAACAACCACTAATGCTTTTTGATAAAACTATTGGCACAGATTTTCCTTTTAAACTCAGACATAAGCATGCACATACACACATGCATATGATAATGAAAATACATATCAGAGTATATAACCATACACAATTGCATATATACATATATGTTGAAAACATAGGCATGCCAATACAGAATAATTATATATACATTTACAAACAGATACTGAGTGAATATATATGCAAATGCATGCATATACATTTTGCTATCCAGATGAATAGATAGGTAGATAAATAGATAGATTTACTTGTGATATTTTGAAGGGCACATGCAGTTGTATATTTTAATGGTTGATTTTGTTAAGGCCCAGACAAGATTTTTCTGAATGAAATATACATGGTAATAATTGAGAAAATGACTTGTCCTTGGGTCATCTAAAGAGTTGGTTAGAAAAGGGCACTTTCATCTTCATCTGTAGGGTAGGGCAGCATTCTCCCCTTCAATTCCCAATTCCCTCTGCCCTGGGCCACACTCGTCTTGCCACCCTTTTCTTTAAATTATCAAGGGGAGACTGTGAGACAAGGAATACTTCCCAGTGGGTGGTGATGTGAAACTGACAAGTAGTTTATAAGCTAGCCCTACCCTATTGCTTGGAGAAGCTTTACAACTGATTGTTTTAATACCAAAGTGACACCGGAGGGGGTCAAGTAAATAAATATGCAAGCCTCACCAGTTCAAAATAATAAAATTCCAATGTGTGCAAGCCTGCTTGTTGAACATATGTTTGAGGCACGGCTAAGCCATCTGGCTCAGTGTCAAGCATTTACACCAACTGCAGTCTTACCGTACCTGACAGCAGAAAAGCTTTATTCCCCTGGTGTTTGGGCACAAATGGAGAAATATTATTGAAATGATTATCTGCATCAAGACTCAGATTTGCTTTGACATTTAGCTGGCTCTGTTTAATCCAAAGGGTTGTCTGAATGAATAAAGAGAAGGGTTTCTCCAGAAGATGCAGTGAGCAGCCAGGGAAAGCCAAATGATTAATGAGACTGAAAGGCAGGGTAGACCTGCCCACCTCCACCCAGACCTCAGTGCCAAGAACTGAATATGAAATGAGTCTAAGGCTTCCCGTGGTTTGTCAGGAAGATTCTTTTGACTTCACATAGGCTCTCTTTTTGGCATTCTGGAAACAAAAGGATCAGATATCTTGCCCAATATAGAAGGAATTGAGAGGCTGAGAGCTTCATATTATAATCAGAGTGTTTCATGTTCAAATACTTTTTTTTTTTTTTTTGCTTTTAACTACTCTACCAGAAACATTCAGATGGTATGTAGAGAGTATTACAGGAATAGGAAGCCCCCTGCTTGTTGCCTGAGTTCAGTTTTGGCAGCTATTTTCTATGAGCAATGGCTCTTAATGGAGATAGTGCCACTTGGCTTTGTTGGCGACAGTCCTCCCATTCCTCTGTGGTGTCATTCATATGTAGGAGCTATACTATGCTTAATTCTTGAGAAAGGAGGCACAATGCTACTTTCTACACTCACCTACGCCGATGGATGGATAGATGTCTAGAGGAGACATCTCAGTCAGTCAAGTGTATGAAGCAAGAAAGGCGGGTAATCATTTAAAAATAACAGTTACCGAATAAGCAGTGTTGATAAAACATACACCCTAACTTGGAGTTTCTCAAAGAGTTCTTGGTTGGCACCCACTTTATCTGATTCCCGGATACACTGCATTTTTGGAAGGAGCCTCTACGTAATGAATGTTGGTTTAGATTCAAAATTACTTTGGTGGTTTCAGTTTAATAAGAATGTTAGACATGATTCCTCCTCACTCTTACTTTTAATTAACTTTTTATAGAGATATGAATGAATTCTAATGAACACAATTGGTAGGCTAATTGATTTGTCTCAGACACAGTGAATGATCAGTATGCTGGCAGCATTGTGATACAGTATTCAAAGATGTCAAACAATTTGAGGGTTAATTTTCTGGCAAAGGTTAGTTGGGGAAATTGCTTAAAATATGTACTGTTTTGGATTTTCATAGAAGTGCCTCTTTTTTTTAAGTCAGTGAATTAAAAAAACATCTACTCCCTTGAATTTATGGTGTCTTTAAATTATCACATTGCACAGGGGAGTTGCTTTGGGTATCCCGTGAATATTAACAGAATGCTTTTACATGTGTGATGCACATGAGAGTATCGAAGACAAAGCATTCTTATTGCAAGAACATAGCAAAGAGTATGTGATTCTATCTAAAAGATAATTCTTAAAATTTGCCGTGGAAATAAAATGTGGTTAAAACAAACCTAAAAGCACCCATTTAAGGAAAAAAACAATCACAATTCCAAGAGGTTGCTGTTTTGCTTGAGGTCTCATTCCAAAGGTTTTGCTTAAATAAATCCCTGGGAGATGACATTCTTTTATAGTGTTAAGAACAATGAGCGTGTGAGAAAATATATTACAACACAGTTAAACACAAGGCTATAATTTCTAAACTGCATAAATTACATGTTTTTTCCTATTATGATACAGACAGCCAAACTGAAGATTTTTTGAAAGAAAATGACCAATGTATGATTAATTGCGAGCTCACAGATTTTGCAGCTTCATGAGTAAATCAACTGGTTAGAAGTGCTAACTTGCTAAAATATAAACTAATTTTAGTCTCTGAATAGTAAAATACAATCCATCTTCTTTCTTCTGGGGAAATCTAATTAGAAATGGTGGCCGTTAGAAGTAGGGGATCCCTAAAAACATCAGGACTAAGTCTACTCAAAACCTGAGTCTAGAAGAGGACTCTTTCCCTGTGTGTATTTGAGTTTCCTGGAGCCAGTGTATGGTAACAGCTGATACCCAAGTATGCAAGCAACAGAGGGAGGGTTTGTAAAAAGAGAAAGTTGAGTTAACATAGACTACTACAAATATAAGGTGGAGATATGGAGAAATCACCTGTGCATGACTTGAACTAGTTGATATGTAGCATGTCTTGCACGGTGAGAGAACCCAGCAGAGAAGTGGAAATTGCATTTTGAACTTTACATGCAAAGGCACCTTTAAACTGTGCTCTGGTGGTTTCCCTGAGTAGCTTTTCCCAGAGTTGGCCAACTTTTCCATTGAAGGTTAAGGTAAAGAGAAGGATGAATGTATATAACTCTGTGTAGAGTTGGATGCTACAATATGTGTTGACAATTTCTATTGGCTGTTGACTGGGTCTAACATCGTAGAATTCTGGTTTTACCATATGTGTAAAATATAAATACAGTATCAATCATTTTTTAAATTATATAACCATTAGATTATTCAATCAAAGAACCAATAGATACATCAGAACAGAAGGGAGATTTCCCAACAAATAACATAATATAGTGTGACTAAACGACTGGATTAGAACTGCACAGGTCTTCACAACAATAATCTTATAATAAAAATGCTCTTTGTTGGCCACTGAAGGAAGCATTTCAGGCAAGCATTTCACAGTGGGAGCAGAAGACTATAAAATGTGGAATTAATATACCATAACCTTTAAAAAATTTAAAGACAGTTTTTATTTATTTATTTATTTATTTATCAAATTTGTTTTCATGCTCATCTCCAGTGGATGCTTAATGCTCATTTGGAAGATGATGTCTTTATTTGATTTGGGGATTGATTTTGGGATTTCTTATTGTAAAATCATGGATTTCTCAAGGAATTTAACAAATTTAGTACACACACACACACACACACACACACACACACACACACACTTGTGTGTGTGTGTGTGTGTGTTCAGTTAGAAAAAAACCAACTCCCACATATTTCCTTTCTTTTTCTTTAACAAATAAAGAATCTACGGCCGGGCATGGTGGCGCACACCTTTAAACCTAGCACTCGGGAGGCAGAGGCAGGCGGATTTCTGAGTTTGAGGCAAGCCTGGTCTACAGAGTGAGTTCCAGGACAGCCAGGGCTACACAGAGAAACCTGTCTTGAAAAACAACAACAACAAAAATCTGTTCAGCTGAGATTGCAAATTCTAAGGTAATAGACATAGCAATTTTAAGTTAATTAACATATGAAATAAAAGCTAAACTACCAAGTTTATTTGGGCTTAGCCATTTTCCAATTCTAAAATAATAGAAAAAAAAACCCCACTGAAATATTTGTCTTATATTCCTCATCTATAAAATGAGCTTAGAGAGCTAAGGGGTTTCATACAGAAATAGGTGATATCATTCTAGACTTTAAGCTCACCCTGAATCTTTGCCATATGATTTTAGTGAGGGGTTTGCAATTCAGTCCACTGAATTTTATTATTTGTAAAGTACCTAGCACTAATGAATCATTTATTTAAGGGGTAACAATGAAAATATTTTCTTCCCTAAGAGGAGGTGCCATTTCAAATGCCTCTTTTTATGCCAAACTGATCTCCTTTATCATTAGACATTACTTCAGTCCTAATTACTGATTGCTGTCCTGGAAAGATGGCTCAGAAGACAAAAGAGTGTGCTGCTCCTGCAGAGGACAGAACTTTGGTTCCTAGCACTCATGTCAGATGATCTGTAGCTCCAGTTCCAAGGGATTTGAACGCCTTTTTTTTTTTGCTTATATGGGCACCTGCATTCACAAGCGACAGATCCACAAACATATATATATGTTTATATATATATATACATACACACACTTTAAAGCAAACAAGCAAAAACATAAAAAGAAAAATTTTGAATATTATAATTATTATGTCTCTTTTAGTTGGGCATAAACATTTATAGTGAGATTATTAAGTACATTCTAGGGCATACATTTATTAACAGTGGAACCGTAATCCAAATGTAGATTTGGTTATGTTTTCCAAATTTTTTTTTTAATTATATTATGCATCAAAAGAAACAAGACCCTTTTGAAATCTTACAATGCTTCTAAAAAATAACTTCTCTTTGAGCAAACTACAAATGTCAATGGTAGAAACTTTTAGCCCTGGATTCATAGCTTATTGTCTCATGCAATATGAAAATAAATATCGTGGTGCGTGCTTTTAATACCAGCACCCAGGAGCCAGAGGCAGGTGGGTCTCTGACTTTCAGGGCTCAAGGCCAGCCTGGTCTGCAGAGTGAGTTCACTCAATGATTATACAGAGAAACTCTGTCTCAAAAAACCCATACAGGGAGAGAGAGAGAGAGAGAGAGAGAGAGAGAGAGACAGAGACAGAGACAGAGACACAGAGACAGAGACAGACACACACAGAGAGACAGAGAGAGAGAGAGAGAGAGAATATAAAAATATTCTGTAAAAAGTTGCTATACATATCAAGTCATTTTCCCAGTGTCTGTGTTTTCATATTAGTATTTGAATTTCATGGCCTCTCAGAAAGGTGCTAATGTTCTTAACTCCATGGCCTCTGATTTATATTGTTTTCTTTTTAATTAATTAATTATTTATTTTTTTTTACACTCCATATATATTGTTTTCTTAATTCTTTACTGTTTAATCAGAGACCAACATCATTCTTTGTAGGACAGAATGAAAAGTGTTTTTACTATGTGTCTTTGGAGCCCCAGAAAGAGTGAGAGGAAAGAATGAGGCTCCGGAAAAATTATTAAATGGCATGTACATTTTCTGCTATGTTTGACAGAGAATGTGTTCTATGCTATTTCCTTTGTCTCCCCTTTCTTCTTCCATCGCTTCCTCCTTCTCATCTGGCCATAAGTCAAAGGTTTATGTCATCATGGTGTTCCAAAGCTCTCTTAGGTTCAGTTCTGGGTTTTTTTTTTTTTCATTAATTTATTAATTTATCACTGGCATGTACTGTATTGAGTCATTCAATTCTTCAACTTAGTCTTTCAGACGCAATACTGTTTTCTACATGATCTACTCAGTCTTTTGCTGAGGGTTTTATTTGGCTTATTGAGTTTTCATACCCAATATCATTTCAGTTTGGTCTTTTCAAAGTAACTCTCTTTAGTGAATTCTGTTTTCACATTACATATTGATTTCCTCATTTCAGTCATCTCTCTTTTTGGTCTTCTTCCTCCTCCTCCTCCTCCTCCTCCTCCTCCTCCTCCNAATATGAACTAACCAGAACCCCCAGAGCTCGTGTCTCTAGCTGCATATGTAACAGAAGGTGGCCTAGTTGGCCATCATTGGGAAGAGAGGCCCTTTGGAATTGCAAACTTTATATGCCCCAGTACAGGGGCATGCCAGGGCCAAGAAGTGGGAGGGGTGGGTAGGGGAGCATGGCAGGGGTGGGGATGGGGGGGGGTGGGGAGCGTAAAGGGAACTTTTGGGATAGCATTTGAAATGTAAATGAAGAAAATATCTAATAAAATAATAGAAACAAAAAGAAGCAGCACCGGCACTCAGTGACAGTTGTACGTGCTGTATGGTGTGCTTTGCCTTGGCAGCCCTTTGTCACTGGAGCATAATCCCTATGATGTGAGACAGCACCATTATAGTGAGGAACAGTACTCTTCAAGTCCATGCTTTAAATCACAAAGGACTCCTACAGAGCACAAGCCTTCCCCAAGACTTACTTCCCTTCCATACCATGATGATCTCTCCTTAGAAAGGCATTCCCTGCTTTTATGTGAGAAAAAACAGGTAGGGAATTACTGGATACAGTGAGCTAGGTGGGAGGCATGGAAAGCATTTAAATTAGAAGATAAACGATTGTGGGAATGTTCTGGAAATATGTATCAGATTTATACAGAATGGTACTGAAACTAGATAGGCATTTGAGTTATCTGACATTTGTCATTATTGTTGTTGCTGTTGTTGTTAAAGTGGGTATTTTTCTCTCTGTAGGTGTGCTATGGAGAGAAATGAGGATCAATTTAATAAGAGGTGATGGTCCACTTAGGGTAGGTTCAGTATAGAGACCACAGAATGGGAGAATTTGAGGATTCGTCTAGCTTTTGAACATTTCTTCTGTGATACTAAATTCTGTCTAGTTAAAAGTTTCTTAACAGATGCCCAAAAGACAATAAAATTTCCCAAAGGGAAGGCCTTTTACAAGTTTATTAGAAAAAATATTAAAATATAAAAACAAATATAACAACTTATTTCTGCTAAAGTTACATTCCTCGAACTTATTATTTAATTATTATTATTGGTGTGTGTGTGTGTGTGTGTGTGTGTGTGTGTGTGTGTGTGTGTAGGTAGGTACCAGATGAGGCCATAAAAGGGTGTTGAATCTCTTTGAACTGGAGTTACAGATGGTTATGAGACTTTCATTGTGGGTACCTAGAATTTACTTAAGTCCTCTGCAAGAGCAGCCAGCAGTCTTCACCATAGAGCTCTCTCTCCAGCCTTTGAAATCATGTTCTAAAGGGGTTGAAAACTCTTAATTTCTACAAGGAAAAACATTTGCACACTATCAATGGATACATCCATTGTGTCACCAAAACATGCAATACCACTTGGGAAAACCAAAACCTGCTAGAAAAAGACACAAAGGAGCTACAGTCACTTTTGGTTATGAATTCTAAAATACATTTCGTGAAAAATTTCACATAAAATTAAAATCCAGGGTCATATAGAGCCTGTCAATCAAAGCAGGCAAATGGGAAATGCAGACAGGAAACATCTGAGAAAATAACATACTGCTTTATGCTTTATTAAATTTTGACTGAACAAATGCTATGTGCTTGCTGTTAGGTGAGCTACAAGGAAAAGTGACAATGAGGCTCAAAGCAGAGTATTTTAAAGATTAAAATAACCTCATTCAACTATCTTATTCACATATTCACCTTACCTTATGCTTTGTCCTCCGAAGATGTTTAATCAGTATTCATAAACTGGAGAATTCTTAGGATCTCTCTCTCTTTTTTGCCTCATTTTACTGATTTTTAAAACATTTTCAGATATTAGAAAGAACTGAATGACACTAAAGAATAAAGTAAAACAAAACCTGTTTCTAGAAAGTGACTAGTAAGAAACACAAAGTTGCCGGGTGTGGCATGATGGCGCACGCCTTTAATCCCAGCACTCGGGAGGCAGAGACAGGAGGATTTCTAAGTTCGAGGTCAGCCTGGTCTACAAAGTGAGTTCTAGGACAGCCGGGGCTACACAGAGTAACCCTGTATCGAAAAACCAAAAAAAAAAAAAAAAAAAAAGAGAGAAAGAAAGAAAGAAAGAAAGAAAGAAAGACAAAGTAATTTACATATTTTAGAAAGAATGTTGTTCCTGTCGAAACCTTGTTGATCTGGAGTTTGAACAAATATTAAAACCTAACTCTCATCTTTCCCCTTAACATTGGATAGTGCATTGAGAGGAAACTGCATAAAATATGGGAACAAAACACGATAATTCAAAACAAAAGCATAAATTTGCCTCATTTATCAATGGAGAAACCCATTAGAAGAAAGAAAATAATAGTAAGAACATTTGAGTTTCTTGAACATTAAGTGGTTTGTGAATTGTATCTTGGGTATTCCGAGCTTCTGGACTAATATCCAATTATCAGTAAGTGCTATCAAGAGACTTCTTTTGTGATTGGGTTACCTCACTCAGGATGATATCCTCCAGATACATCTATTTGCCCAAGAATTTCATAAATTCATTGTTTTTAATAGCTGAGTAGTACTCCATTGTATAAATGTACCACATTTTCTCTATCCATTCCTCTGTTGAGGGACATCTGAGTTCTTTCCATCTTTGGCTATTATAAATAAGGCTGCTATGAACATAGTGGAGCATGTGTCCTTATTACATGTTGGAGCATCTTCTGGGTATATGCCTAGGAGCAGTATGCTGGGTCCTCAGGTAGTACTATGTCCAGTTTTCTGAGGAACGGACAGACTGATTTCCAGAGTGGTTGTACCAGCTTGCAATCTCACCAGCAATGGAAGAGCGTTCCCCTTTCTACACATCCTCACCAGCATCATCTGTCACCTTAATTTTTGATCTTAGCCATTCTGACTGGTGTGAGGTGATTTGCATTTCCCTGATGACTAAGGATGTTGAACATTTTTAAAGGTGCTTTTCAGCCATATGCTATTCCTCAGTTGAGAATTCTTTGTTTAACTCTGTACCACATTTTTAATAGGGTAATTTGTTTCTCTGGAGTCTAGCTTCTTGAGTTCTTTGTATATATTGGATAATAACTCTTTATCTGATATAGGATTGGTGAAGATCTTTTCCAATCTGTTGGTGGCCTTTTTGTCTTAATGACTGTCCTTTGCTCAACAGAAGCTTTGTAATTTTATGAGGCTCCATTTGTTGATTCTTTACATTCTTTACCCTGGTGTTCTGTTCAGGAATTTTTCCTCTGTGCCCATATGTTCAAGGCTCTTCCCCACTTTCTCTTCTATAAGCTTCAGTGTATCTGGTTTTATGTGAACATCCTTTTCTCAAATCACATTGAAGAAGAAGGAAGACCATAGTATGGATACTTGTATCCATCTTAGAAGCTGGGAACAAAACACTCATGGAAGGAGTTACAGAGACAAATTGTGGAGTAGAGACTGAAGAAATGAGCATCTAGAGACTGACTCATCTGGGGATCCATCCCATTTACAATCACCAAACCCAGACACTGTTGAGGATGCCAACAAGTGCTTGCTGACAAGAGCCTGATATAGTTGTCTCCTTAGAGGCTCTGCCAGTGCCTCACAAATACAGAGGTGAATGCTCACAGCCATCCATTGGACTAGGATCCCCAATGAAGGAGCTAGAGAAAGGACCCAAGGAACTGAAGGGGTTTGCAGCACCATAGGAGGAACAACAATGTGAACTTTTCAGTACTCCTAGAGCTCCCAGGGACTAAACCACTAACCAAAGAGCACACATGGTGGGACTCATGGCTCCAGATGCCTATGCACAGAGGATGGCCTAGTTGGACATCAATGGGAGAAGAGGCCCTTTGACCTATGAAAGCTGTATGCCCCAGTGTTGGGGGAATACCAGGGCCAGGAAGGAGGAGTGGGTGGGTTGGTGAGCAGGGTGAGGAAGGGGATGGGGGAGGGTGTTTTTCAGAGGGGAAACCAGGAAAGGGGATAACATTCGAAATGTAAATAAAGAAAATATGCAATAGGAATTATCTTACTAAAAAAAGAGCATTTGAATGAATTTTAGAATCATTTTCAGAGAAGAAAAGTGAAATATGAAAGAATGTAGCCCAATGGGGAAAAGAATGTTTCATTACAATAATCAGAGGTTCTGCAGAAACATGAACCATAAAAAGAAGTTAGGAGAAAAGTCAATCAGTGATGAGAAGAACAGGTGGAAAACACTTTTTAATCCATAATTTTGAACATGTAATATTTATATGTGATGATTTCAAAATGCGTTTTTACATTGTAGTGAGTATAATACACCTTAGTTGGCTAAAGTTAAAGCTCAAAATATCACTGCTATCATCTTCCACAAACGCTAGTTGAGAATATCTATGAAACACAATTATCTATTTTTCAGACTTTGAGAACCCAAAACATAACCACACTAAAGAATTACAATCTAATGGGCTGAGAATATATCTTCTTAGTTAGTCATAAAATGTTTTCTTTTATTCAGTTTACACGCACTTAGTGAGTGTTAACCTGGCACAAAAATCCAGTAGAGAAGAAAAGGTAGCTGCAGTAGATTAATTGATCTCAGCGAGTTTATTAATAAAAGTACACTTGTGTGTGTAAATTGGGTTAATTGATGATTCATACTTCTAATATTTGCAGGACTAAATAACAATATTGAGATAGAAAAGGTCCCTATACATATGTGGGCAGAATATTTAAAAGGTTTTTAAAGACATAGTCTCGGGTGCCCTAAGAGGTTCATGCTACTGTCATTACTTCTGGATGGCTAGAACAAGGTATGCTTCATGCAACAGTGGTATTAAGAGACTCATAGGACTTGAGTGCCATGATAGAAAATGAAAGGGTCATTGGTAAAGTAAACAGCAGGGGTTCTGAAACAGGAAAACAGGAAGAAGATAAGGGGATTGGAAACTGGGCTGTGAATTGGCCTGCTTGTAAGAATACATCTGAGGACATTTCTAATGCAGGTGGTTTA